>CAJNSZ010001444.1:0-26986 GCA_905329745.1 Rotaria sp. Silwood2 | reverse complement strand
CTCCAAACCCCCTAGTCGCCCCGAACAACACTATGTTTTGTCTTTACAATAGTGGAGAAAACCTTTCCTGATTCATTTTTATACCTAAATTTCATATACCTTGAAATTTAAATAACTTGCTCTAGGCAAGCCATTAGTAGCTCATATTTTTAATTTGATAGTTTCTCGTTAAGGGTGATAATTTGACCCGAATATAGTTAATCAAATCAACTGACATGACAAACAGTTCCATTGTCAGAAATCGTCCTTTGTATTTCGAGGAAATGGATTTATAAAAAGTTTAAGAATAGAAAATATTTGAGTACTAATTTTTCTAACATCTATATGTATTGTTGGTTATCAATAATTTTTAGTGATTATTTTTCCTCGTTATATTTTCACTTTTAATTAGAATTTTTTTTTCTGTAAACCAAAACCAAGAACGACTAGATGTCGATAATGATTATTTTAATGATACGTATTTGAAAAAAATTTATCATTGTTTTAGCTATTGTGTGGCAAATGATTGAAGAGTTTTCACCACCATCTTGGATTAATGATGAACCAATGGACGAGTGATAAGATAAAGCTATGAATGACATGTAATACAACTATTTCTGAGTTATGATTGCTGACACATAACAATGGATATTGATTTGTGCATGCAAATCGACATTTTTATGTTTATGTCTGTCGCATTTAATCATAAATTAATGCTCTTTCGTAATTATGATGTTTTTTTCTTATTCTTATAGTCTTCTATAAATTTACTCTTTTACATGCGCGTTTCTATTAGAAAGTTCGAATAAGTTTAGACGAGAAATGTTTTATTTTTCCTTGCATAATAGTTGAAAACTTTGTATATTTTTTTAAAGCACTTTTATTTTATCGACTTCAACGAAGATATAAATATAAATATAATTTTTATTGTACGAAAACTTTCTTTTATTTTAAATCAGTGTATAATAATGAACAATAAAGCAAGAAAACATTATGAACATAATGTTGCAATGGAATTGAATTGTTTACTTTGAAAAATAAAAGTAGCATTTTGACACTGGCTTCTAATCTAGCATCTCCATTAGCATGTTTTTTTTCTGAGAGAAAGAATGTCCGAAACTTTTAAAAATAACTTTAATTCATCGTGAGTAATCTTAGAATGTTATATGATGGTATGAATCAGTTCAATAAAGACTTTCTGAAAAATGGCAAGAATTGAAAATGATTAAAAAGCTAATTATGGTCTCATGTGCAAAAAAAATTAAAAAAATTATCACTTTCTTACATGTAACAATGTAAATAAATATGTACATCATAAGATTGTCTTTTGAATTGAGATAAGAAACCGTGTTTTTCAAGATTATTCAAAGAAAGATCTCAATACTCTAAATCATTAAAAACTTATGAATTAAAATAGCATCAAAACATTGAATAATTATATGAGTCAATTTAAAAAGCATTGTGTTTTACACTGACGTAGAATTATTGCTGAATGATGACAAAGAATAAAACAAAAGAAGTCTATACTGCTATAGTCAATCGAAAAGAAAGCTTTCTTATAAGAATAAAGAGAGCTCGAGATGTTAATATCTCACTGATGGAATTTTAAGTGATTGTTTTTTAGAGATTTAGAATGTACTGTCATATCAAAAAGATCTTAGTGAGCATTAAATAAACGATTTATCTTTCTGAAAGCTTAGTAACAACTGTAGACAAAACTCATGCTGCACGTTTGTTCGCACTATCACTAATGAACTGAAATAGAATGGCGATCCGAAGATCGTCGACCATTTAACTATCAAATTATCATCGGTTGATTGCCAGTATACTGAAGATTTTTTGTCACTACTAGCGGTATAGCCACATTATGTCGAATGGTCTACCGACAGTTTACTGGCGATTTTTGTCTGGTTTCAATCACATGGGAAGCTCACAAAAGACTATTCATCTAGAAAATAAAGCTAAGATTCCGAAATGACGATATTCGACAAAAACTTTATTGTATTAGAAAGAATTCGAAGTTAGATCAATATTTTTTTAGATCTCGTTTTTACACTATAACAGATATAGTTCAAGCAAGATTTAAAACAATAATGCTTGTTCTGTCTGAAGATTGTTAAAACTATTCACAAAGATAAAAAAGCTTCGTTTTATGGTTACACAGGACATTGCATTTCAAAATACTTTTTTTTATGAAATATATATACTTATTGGGAAAAGTAATGATTTCCTTTTTAAGTACAATTATCTGATTAATGTAAAGATGTACAACCACTGAACTAATGAGATAAATCAAGGTTTAATTCCAGTTGACAATCCATACTGAGTTCCAAAAAAAGAACAATAATCATATGCAAATACAATGTGATTAACTATGTTTCACCATCAATGCATATATATTCAGGAAAATAATAGAACAGTATGTAGTTAGAGGCATGCAAAAAGAAATAATTTATTGAAGATAAATGAATTAAATATGAATCAAAGAAAATTAGTCAAAAAAACAAAATTATTATTATGAAGAGAGATAAGATACTAGGATTCGTAGAAGTAAGAAAAAGTAATATTAACACATAACTGAACTAAAACAGAATATATTTTTTATTTTGAAGGATAACTAATAGATACTTCTTTCAAGATAGTACCTCCACTGCTATGACTTTATCGAAATGGAATAAAACTTTCAGTGCTTGTAGAACTCATGTCTGTAAGCAAATCTAGCTATGGATTCAAAAATATTGAAAGCCTTACAAAGGAACTCAAGGGGAACCGCTTGATTTCCTCATCAAAAATAGACATGTTTTTAGCTCTTCTATGTCAAATGGTAGAAGTCTGAAAGTGTTACCACAGATACGACTTGTTGAGATGATCACTTTTTGTAACAAACTTTATTTATTGTCGTCTTTTGTTTTTTTGGAAAATTGTAGAGAAAATGTTAATTTTTGACCTTTTTGAACTTAAATACATATGTGAAGCTCAAACACAATTTCAGATTTGATAAGTGCTCTAGAATTGTGTAATTGTCTTCTATCTAATACTGAGACATCCATGTCTGTAACTTGTTCCTTCACTGAATCACGAAAATATTTTATGGAACCTACTTTCAAATTTTATGTCCTAGTCAGGAAAACTTACGGGATTCCCAGAACCTATTCTATGATGGAACTTCATTATCATACTTAGCACTATCGTTCCTGATATTTTTGTTCTTGACCAATACGATTCCACCTAAAAAAGGCGACCATGAGATTGTGTAATGAAATGTATTGTTATATCTATTGTCAATATCATATAGCAGTGATTGTTTTTCAGCGGATAGATTGTTCGCATGAATGATTTTCGTTCTCATTATAAATATACTACTATTTTTTATGCTTTGCTCCAGAAAAGATATGTTATTGTTCTAGACACGTCAAATTAGTATTATCTTTGTCTCTTGGAATATGATGGTCTCTGACATAAGGTACTTAGTTCAAACTCATACAGATTAGAAATATTATAAAAACAAAGAAAGCACCATCAGATTAACAACAACAAAAAAACAAAAGAAGCTGTGAAAAAAGAACAGATTTGAAACTATTGGTATCGATTTTCTGACGTATATCAACTTTTTCTTTGTTTACATAATTTCGTGTTTAAAAACTAGTATCTACAGTTAAGTCATGTAGTCGACCGATTAGACATTTCTGTAGAAAGATAACATATCTTTTTCACACAAAAAAATAAAAAGTAACAATATATTTATAATCAGAATGAAAATCAATCATGGGAGCAACCTCTTCGCTGAAGAACAATTACTGCTATATGGTATTGACAATAGATATAACAATACATTTTATTACTCAATTTCAAGGTGATCTTTTTAGGTGAAATCGTATTGGTCAAGAACAAAAATATCAGGAACGATAGTGCTAAGTATGCTAATGAAGTTCCACCATGGATTCGTGATTCAGTGAAGGAACAAGTTATAGACATGGATGTCTCAGTGTTAGATAGAAAACAGTTACACAATTCTGGAACACTTACTAAATGGAAACAAAAAGTAAGAAAAAAGAACAATTAACTGATTCAGCAAAAGAAATGGGAACATATTCTACGAAAAAATACAATAATTTAGCGAAAAATACCTTATTAATTAGAATAAAATCAAATGTTAATTTATCTACAAATGTTGATGATATAATTCTTCTACAACAACAACCAATTCTATTATTATTACAAACGATGCTGATAATAATCCAACAATGAAATTATCACAGACAATCATCGAACTAGAAAAGGTGGTACATACTTGTTTATGTGGCATTGTATAACAATGAGCACGTCATAATTTAAATGAGATCAATGAAGGTGTGACATCATTTCATCAACTTGGAAAAACGAATTTTATTAATAGATAAAAATGAAAAACAGTTGAATACGTAGGGAGTTCAAAAATTTCCCAGACTAACTCTATTTACAAACGACAAGAGGCGTTCCTGTACTTAGATCGTTATTCGTGTATAGTTCATACAGCTTTTCTATTTATAAACATCAAGAACTCTGAATCAATGAAGGACTTGTTTGCTAATATAACAATCTTTTCTATCTCACGTTATATTCACTGATGCAGAATAAAAAAAAAATTAAGCATCGCTCAGTAGTAAAGCTTCTTGTTGTCGAAAGTCAATCTCTGTCTAATATTTATGAACCTTTAGTAGCAGCTTACGATAACCATGCTCAATTACGTACCATGGTTTTTGAATGAATTCGTCGTTTTAGAGATGGACAATTCAATATTGATTATAGACCAAGATGTTGAGGGCCAGTTATTGCAACAAGCGACAAAATTATTAAAGCTGTTGAAAGTTTTATGATCCAAGATCGTCAAATCATAACTCAGTCAATAACGAACACTTCAAGCATTTCAACTGGCATAGTACATGGCAATTTACATGATCAATTATATATAACTAAGGTTTGGTCAAGACAGGTGCGATATTTGCAAACACTTGCTCAGCGCTATGAGCATGTCCAAACATGTCAAGAACTTTTGATTCGCTATTCTATTGAAAGAAACCACTTTCTTTTTCGAATTATAACAAGCGATGAGTTGTGATTTTATTTTTATGAACCTGTATGAAAACAATCATCAAAACAGTACCAACGACTTAGTTTACCACCATCAGCAAAACTGAAGCAAGAAAAGTCAGCTAACAAAGTTGGATTTTCGTTTTTCTGCGATCATAATAGGATAATTTTCAGATAGTCTGCACCAATGGATGTGACAATAAAGAAGGTATATTATGCAAATATTTTGGTAAATGAACTTCATTCAGAGAATTAGAAAACAAATGACAAGATTCGATTTTAACTGACGCCATTTTTCAACATAGTAATGCTCCAGCAAATGTATCATATCTTACTTCTTCTACTATTTACGATTTAAAATACCAATTGCTTCGTCGTCCGTCTTATTCGTTAGATCTAGATCTCCGTAATGATTTCCTTTTCCGAGCTTTAAAAGATCATCTCGAAGAAAAGCACTACAATGACCGAAGTTCATTAGATTCGGCACTAGATCAGTGTCTGAACCGTCTATCTAGAGATATCTTTACAGCATTTATACAAAAGTTTGCAGAACGTTGACAAAAATGTGTCCCAGCAGAAGAATACTACACAGAAAAAGAGAACATATATTTATAGCTGTAACATGTTTTGTTGTTTTTAAATAAAATTAGTCCGAGAACTTTGTGAACGCCCTACGTATATAACTCAAATAAAAGAACTTAAAAATAAATCAACTAAAACATAGTCAAAATGATACTCGTGCTCAAAAGTCTTCGAGAGATAAAAAAAAAATGATGGGTAAGCACACAATTTCATCTGGATGTTGCTCATGTTTTAAAGAAAGTATCTCGAACAACTAATTTTGCTTTTTTACAAATTGAAATCTTTGATTTTTGAAATGAACTTCGAAAAGCCCACAAATAATAAAAATAAACAATTTGAAAAAAAATCTGATTTGAAAAAAAATGTGGCATTTAGGAAGAAGCGCGATCCTGTTCCAAATCACGTGATCATCTGAGGAGATTCGAAATGACCAAAAAAGTAATCACTTGATTTTCGAACGACTCCTATTTATAATATTTTGTAGAGCATATTTCGATGCATCCACTGACTGTTACACAACAGAGTTAAAAGTAATGATCTTGAAAAAAATATAGATATTATCGTAATTAACACAAAAAAGCTATTTAAGATAATTTAATCAAGATTATGGCATTGAGAAAAGTATTCTTCAGCAGCTTCTAATCAACCTTTACGACAAAAGATATTATGTAAAAATGTGCCCTGAAAAATATATGCGTGGTAAAATCTTTGATGGCATATATTCATTAAACAGATGATGACGTTGGAAACCCATCAAAGTTGTAATTCTCTAAATATTTTTATTCTTATCAAACCTTTGTCATCTGAATATGTAGTACAAAAAACATGGTTTAATTTTTCTGCCGACAATATTTTTTCTTCTATATACATCTTTATGAATGAACCATTGCATAATACATCACTCCTAACTGACTATTTTATGTTATACTTGCTTTTGTAGACATACCATTTTTCGGAAGGAAACAATAGTAAATAATAGTATATAATTAAACATGAGTAAAAGAATCGATTAATGAACTAACTCGAATAAGTTAACATAAAATAAGTATTCATTTTTGCATATGTATTAAAGGAAAACTTATTGTGTATTATTTAGTGTGAGAGCCGAGAGCACGGGGCTCCTCCAAATATTGCACTAAGTTTCTCGAACTTTATGCTTACTGTACTACGCGTCTGTATGTTAAACAAAATGCATGTTCGCTCTTTCGGAGGCTGAAATTTTCTTCTCTGAAAGAGAAAATCTAGGTAAAACACTTGTTTCATAACAATACTATTAGTGGCATAATCAGGTCGGAGCTAGAGAGTTTTCACCTTATGTGTAGATATGGTCAAAGAACTGAGTTCTCATTTCTTACGGTACAAATTTTTTTCTGCTAACAGCAGAAAATACCATGTAGCCAACTTCTTCAATGTCATCTTTAATATTGCATTATCATTATTGCTATTCGATTTTCTATTATCACTGCTATATTAGTGAAATTTCCTTTTCATTTATCAACAAAGATTCAGCGAAATCTTTTCTTTCAAAATCATACTACTGTTCAGTTGATCTACAGTATCGGATAAAAGTCTCCATCCACCCAGATCTTAGCTAGCATAGACACCGGAGGTCTGAAAATTTGTGTGCATATAATCCACCCAGAATGCAGGTCAGAGCTATGAGCTTGTTCTGATTGCTAAGATACTGCGAGAACTATGACGGATGGTAATGAATGGCACTTATTTTTTTCTTTGAACTTCATATTTCGGAAAAGAAAAGGTATTACGGGTCACTTGATTCTTCATTATTCACGGCTTTACTCTAGCTACCGACGCTATTAATTTCATCGAAATCCATAAATGCTTACCAGAACCACGGACACTTTACTGTGACTATTCGAAATTCGAAAAACTCCCTTTTGTAGTTTGTACCGCATAACTGAATAATTCTAAAATAAATCGAGCTCAAACTTTGAAAGAAGCTTCACTGGTAGCTGAACATTATTGCCTGCAAGTCTCACGAAATAAGCATCTTCCAAAGAGAAATAGTGTACCATGTATTGTCGTGTTGATGCCAAGGACTCAGAGATGTCTAAAGACAGTAATCTTGCACTGAATAGCATGGTCTTTTGAGTGAAAAAAGATCTTACACTGTGCTTCGATTATATAGTAAAATATCAAGAATTAATGATGTATTTGAGAAAAAGCAACGCAAAATTTAGTAAGCAGCTTTTTTCTGTCAAAACCCTTGCAATAAAAAAGGCGGCACCGCTCATTGTAATTATTGCTTTATTTAAGCAATCAGGTTGAGTACATGGCTCTGATCTCCATTCTTGGTAGATTGTATGTACACAAATTTTCAGACCTCCAGTACCTGTGATAACTGAGATTTGGGTGGGTAGAGACTTTTGTCCGCTACTGTATATGTAAGGATTGATAATAGAAAAATAACAGTCATACCTTTATAGCTCAAACCATCCTAGCTGCCTCCCTTGCTTATTTATCTCGCTGTTCTACTTTCTGTCGATCGTGTTTTTATGATAGGAAGCTCAGCAAGAAAGAGCATGAAAAAAAAATCGGCCTTGTCTACCACGTGCCTTCCACCTTTTATCTACTTTTCATCTTATTTTATTACTTCTTCGATTGACATTTCAGTACAACAAAACAACTATTTAATAAATTAGAGAAACAACATTATTTCAATGTTCATGAGTGTATCCTTTTCTTCACGACGAACAATATCGATTCATTTTCCGAACTGGACGAAACAAAAACAAAACAGCTAACTTTGTTAAACCTATGAAAAAGTTGTTATTTTATTACTTTTATCAAAGTAAATCAACATTACCTTCATCGATAGCAACATTCTGAACAGAGTCAAGAAAAAATATCGACTATTTTTAGTCAGAATTGTAACTGCGAGAGTGTAATCTACCAATTCTTTTTTTTATTTAATATTGTATAGTAAACACACCCGAATATATCCAATTGAATAGTATAATTACTTTTTTCGGTTGTTTTTTTTTGTTCGTTTATAAATATCTGTCAATTAATATTTATCGTTTCATGCTATTACTTTTTACCTTTCCTGTATTCTTCTTGAAACATATACGACGACATTCTATTTTCAACATGATAAAGCACTCAGTAGATTTCCGTTTTTTTTAATTTAGCAAACTAAATATGGCTTCGAATAGTAGCGAACAAAATGAATGGTATACAACTTCTTGTGGTCATTCTATATTTATACTACCTGTACGGTATCAAGATTTAATTTTTATTGGACAAGGAACATATGGTATAGTAGTGTAAGTAGAAATATTTATTCCATTTTCTTTTGTTAATAATTGGATTTTTATGTAGTCGAGCCACTGATACAGTATGTATTATTATGATATATGGTGAAAAAGAAATTTATATGAATATATACACAATTGTATTTTAGACAACAGGTAAATATGTAGCTATTAAAAAACTTCTCCATCCTTTTCAAACTGATACACATGCAAAACGAACTTATCGAGAACTTGAACTACTTATGTATCTCAATCATCCTGATGCACAAGTTTGTAGAAATGATCGTTTTAGATTCATTAGCAATCATCTGTATTTTTTCCTACTTTAGGTTGTACAATTATATAATGTATTTACACCTGAAAAAAATTTAAACGAATTTCGAACATTGTATGTTGTAAAAGTATCTTTGTTGCATGAAGATTTTTAGTCCCTTTTTTCTATATCAACAGATATTTAGTATTAAATTATGTTGACAGTGACTTGAATCGAATTATATTACAACGTGTATCACTTACAGAAGACCTTATTAGACTAATTATCTATTCAATTATTCGTGGTTTGAAGGTATTATGAATTTTTTCTTCACTATTTATTAAATCCAATATTGTTCTCTTTCTTTCTTTCTTTGTTATCTAGTTTATTCATTCAGCTGATATTCTCCATCGTGTATGTGCAACCAATGCATTCTCTTATATTAAGAAGCTTTTTTATTTATTCTATTAAAATAGGATTTAAAACCAACGAATATTGGAATCGATAGAAATAGCAATATTACAGTAAGTATTGTATAAAAACATTTAACTTTGTAACTGCTTATAACACTTTAGTGCAAAACATATACTTTCGAAGAAAAGAGTAACTTGTAAGTTTAAATCGAGGTTTTCGTACCTTCCCTTATCATTTCTTAGGCCTTAGCAACCGGCGCAGAAAACGCCAAAGATCATGGAATACGTTTCCATAGCAGGCCAGAACAACAGACACTCGAATTTTCTCTCAGAGTTCCATAGCGACGGGCAAGACAATGAACAATATTAATAAAAGGACTTCGACTGTTTTCAAAAAAAATACTAAAACACTCTTGGGTGTTCCTCGAAATCTGAATGGACAGAATATATTTGTGGATGTTTGAAATAGTGCAAAATCTTTATTTCTGTGCAGACAAACCAATATATGAGAGATGCCAAAGATGATGAATACAATACAATGATAAGCCACAGTTGTCATATGATCAGTATAAAAAGCGTGAATAGATCAAGTTACAACTAGAGGCGTAAGCCATCCAGCTGCGCCTCCGCCGCTGCTGCCACGAAATCGGAGATAGTTTTACGAATTTTTTAGCCGCCGCTACTGTGAAAAAGTTAGTTCAGCCGTTGAGCCGCCACCACGAACGAAAATTTTTGATAATAGTACCATGCGCCACTGCCACTGGCATTCTTAGGAGCAAAAACGTTTTTTTTTTGGTTTTTTTTTTGGTTATAAAAGCCACCGCCGGTGCAGAAAAACATAAAGTATAGTAGCCGCCGCCGCCGGTGTAGAAAAGCATAGAGTCTAGTAGGCGCCGCCGCCATGGAAAAAAAATTGGACCATTAAAACAGCCACCGCCATTTGACCCTTCGGCTTACACCTCTAGTTGCAACCTTGAGAAATAATCAATATAAGTGGTTCTGCGTTTATCGAGATACATTTAGAGTGGTGTATTGAAATCTACTGTAGATATAAGGGATATGTACAACAGGCTTATTTGTCACTTAAATCAATGGTTAGACTAATATATAATAAAATTAAATTAAGAGGAAAAAATACGACAAAGATGCATAACGAACAAATACCAATAAGGCAAAAAATGAATAAGGCGACAATAAAAGAAAAGAAAAAAATTTCTGTTCACAATGCAGAAATAATGGGTAGATCGAAAGTTTTCGGACAAAATGTTTGCTCGTTTTTGGCCCAGTTGAAGGTATTTCGAACGAGTCAAAAAGTATCGGTTAGAACCAGAATTTTATACTCTTTCTGAATATGGACCCAGAAATGTTGTATCTGTTTTTGTTCAAGAGCAGTGAAAAAATCTTCGAAAGGCCTTAAAAACTAATTTAGACGACGCATAAACTGGTTTTTTGCTAACCCATATATGTTCTTTAGCGTAGAGTGAACACTTCTTTACAAATTATGACATTGAATTAAGTTGTAGATTTTTACACAAAGGAAATTATATGTATTTTGTCAGAAGCTCCTTTTTGTGTAAAACGTCTTCTAGTCAAAAGGTCGATTTCTCACAACTGAGCGTGTAGGAAAAAACGAAAATTGAGATGCCTTACTTAACGACCAAAAAAACTCAAATAGTACATTTTGTAGGGCAGACTTTGCTCTACTAGCTGTTAGAGTAATAAAGGTTTCAACTTTTAGTTTCAAATCTCACTAGTTAAAATATTAAAAAGTGCGAAAAAATTCCCGTCTAAACTAATTGTTTAGATCTTTCAAAGGTTCCCTCACTACTCTCGAACAGAAATTTACACAAAATTTCTAAGCCCATATTTAGAAAGAGCACAAAATTCTGGTTTTAGTCAATAGATTTCGACTCGTCTGAAATACTTTCAGCTGGACCAAAAATGAACAAATATTTTGTCCGAAAACTATCGATCTAGCTATTAAATAAGAGAGATTGCTATTCTAAAGATCGATTTTATTTGAAAAACAGCTATAGTTTGCTACTGATTTAGCCATAGACTTATTTTCTATCAGTATAATGAAGCTCAAGAACATTTGTGACTTTCACATTCCGGTCGCAAATAAGCTGCGATTAGAAGTTATTTTTTTATTTGAGTTGGTTTTCTTTCTCAAAAATCACCTGCTCTCGAACTTGTACTTCTTTTACGATCACTTGCTCAAATTCTGTTACAGTGCCAAGCACTGTACAGAAGTCATTCGTGAGTTGTTTTTTCGACGCTTAACTCGAAATTTCTATTTTGCATTGCGACAATCTAGAGATCGTAGGGTCGTACGATTTTTGTTCATGTGTTAATACAATGTTCAATGTTTCTACATGGTCAATTTTTATTCTCGAAACTTCTATATGAAGTTCCATTTGTATTCAGTTTACTCGATAAAATGACAGTTTTCAAGTGAGAACTGTAGTTTTTACGAGATAATGAAAAAAAAACGAGAATAATAGCCATTAGATAATGACAGCGAGTTGTAGCAGCAATAGTGAGTGTCCATTAGATCACATGTAGTTGTCATCTTTCCAAGTTTTCGTCACATGAAAGAGCTTCTTAATTTCTAAATTCTATTTCTATCATAGATAGAGCATCAGAGAGACTCTGCAATAATAAAACAAGCAATGAAAAAATTAGTCAAAAACTTTCATTTATCAGACTACTATAAATTTCATTGGTCTTTAATACAATATCTATTTATTTCTAATCAACACAAAATTCAGTTTGTTTCCTAATGACCGATTTGTCGTGTATATAATTAAGCATGCATTAAACTCATTGTTCTCTTTTATCTAATATTGAATCATGTTTTCATCGTTAAAGTTGATATGCCGACTAATTTAAAGGTTTTCAAATCTCATTAGCAATGTGTTCAGTTTGGGAATGTGCTTTGAACCGAGTTTATACCACAGACTTATCCTGCAAGCTCTCTAGTTTCGTTCTTGATATATTACTTTTCTCGTCAACGAAAAGAATTTTTATTGTAGGGAATAAAAATTATTGAAGAACAATAGAATTATGAATTAGCAGAATAAAAACGAACTTCATTTCAATACCTTGTAATTTTATTTCTTAAATGAACGATAATCTAACGAAACTGTTTAATTTTCAATTCGATCGTTCAAGAACTGCTTGGTGATAAGCGTCTGGGGTGAAATATAATTCCAGACGAAATAATTTTATACTTTATTTTATATGTCCAAAATGTATGTTGACATTTTTTGTCAGATTATTCACTCATAATATATATTCTCGAATAACATCTACAGACATCATCTGTTTATAATGTGCACAATAGGATAAATCGAAAACATATAAAACAAAGCAGACTGATGCGAATAAAATATCTGTTCTTTACATGTTATCATAAATGTAAGCGAATCGTATCAGATTAGAAAATTTTTAAATTATTTGATCTTCAGTATCGATTTCTTTGTTTATGTGTGCTTAATTACGTATCGATGTGTTCTCTACCACCATTTTCTGTTTTTTTTTTCAACTTAAAATACTGTGAAATTGAGAATCTTTCCGAAAGAGAGTCATCCAAGTCTTTCAACTGTCAATGTTAATATGCTTGAAACTTCTAGTAGCTCTCAATTTTCACCAGAGTTTTCAGCCTAGCTTGATCTGTTCATATCATTTTGTACCAGGCTCACAGACAAGTCCAGGTCAAAAATGTTGGCTTATGTATGATGTAACATTATTTTCCCTAGTGTAACTTGAAACATGACACCAGAAGCTCATGATTTTTGTAAGAGTATGTGAAAATGGATCATCTCTTCGCTCGTAATCACTACACGCACACTTTTACCTCTTCGTTCTATGTCTGATCATATGCCATTTTCTATCATAATTATATTTTTCTGATTATGTGAAAGAGTGCTGTTGTATTCAAAAAACAATTCGATAAATCTAGTGTTTCCTATATGAAAAATATTTTTGATAATTTATCTCTTTATTTTAATCTACTGTTTAATTTAACAACTTGTCGTTACACTATTTTCATGAAAATAAATTAAGTGTATAACTGAAACTAGAATAATAGATTCTAATTAGATTATAGAACTTAGTGGACTCAAGAAAACAGAACCATTAGTTACCATGATTTGCTCTGCAGATCACTCTCTTATATTTATTCACTTTCATTGCTACGCTTTGTTTTTTGAAAGAGTTCTTTATTGATTGTCATCTCGTTGATTTTATAATAGATTCTTGACTTTGGATTAGCTCGTGCTGCATCAACCGGTACTCCCACTGGTTATGTTTCTACCAGGTATGCCAAACATTCTTCTTTTATTTTCAAAACTATTATAAAGAATTGGTTTTATTGCTAGATGGTGGCGTGCACCAGAAATATATCTTAACGAGGAAAAATATGATAAAAAAGTTGATATTTGGTCTGTTGGATGTATAATGGCTGAACTTATTCTACTTAAACCACTTTTTTGTGGAGAAACTACATATAATCAGTTAAATAAAATATTTGACATTATTGGTACACCGGATTTCGCAACATTACGAGAGATATGTAAACCAGGTTTGTATAAATAACAACGAATGACATTAATATTGAATAAGAATACTTTTTTAATTATCATTAATTCATCTCACTTTGAATTTAATAATATATTAATATGTAAGCAATACTTTATGCGAAATATTTTAGAATCATCTGCTTATATTGGTCGATTGGAATTTAAACCGAAAAAGGATTTTAATGAATTATTTGGTTTTAAATATGATCCGTTAACAGAAAAACCAATATCTGGTGTTTCACCAGAAGGTAAATTTAGAACAAGAGGAGAGAGCCGAAGGAATAAATGAATTTCATTTACTTTATTTGAGTGTAGGTATTGATTTTCTCGATCGTCTTCTATCTTTTGATCCTCGTCGACGTCCGACAGCTGAAGAAGCCTTAGGTAAATTTTGACAATATAATTACACGTTAATTATTCTCTGTATCGTATTTGTTGTAAAGGTCATCGGTTCTTCGAATTGTATCATGACCCGATGAAGGAGCCAACTATACAACCTATCATTGACAAACATCAAGATACAGAATATACTGAAGAGCAATGGAAATGTAAGTCATTTATATAGAAACTTCGTTGTTATTGTTTATTGTACTCAGAAGTCATCATTTTTGTTTTGATGAAATGGATTGACAAAGAATTTAAGAATAAAAAATAGTTGAATATAATTTTTATTAATATGTATATTGTTCGTTATAAACAGTTTGTGTAGATGATTTTTCTCATTGTATTTTCGCTTTTAATTACATTTTTTTCTGCTGTAAAAAAAAACATCAAGAACGAATAGAAGTCGATAGTGATTATTTTACTGATGTGCATTTTAAAATATTTTATTATTTTTTTAGCTATTGTATGGCAAATGATTCAAGAGTTTTCACCACCATCTTGGATTAATGATGATCCAACGGACGATTGATAAGATAAGACTATGAATAACATTGAATATAGCTATTTTTTGAGTTATTATGATTATTGATACAATACCATGGATGTTGAATTTGGCATGCAAACATAAATTTTTATGTTTATATCTGTTGTATTTAATCATGCAATGTGCTACTTCGGCAATTTTTAAATTTTCCTTTTTCATATTCTGTTATATTAATTTATTTTTTTTTAATACAGGCTTCAATTAGAAAGCTTCAATAAACTTAGACAAGCAATCGATGAAGCTTTGTACATATTTTGAAACATCTTCATTGTATCGTATTCAACGAATACAAAAAAAATAGCATTAGGAACTTTATTTATATAAAAACTTGCTTTTATTTTGACTCAGTCTATAATAATAAAGAATAGATGAAAAAAAGTTATGAAAGTAATGTTGGAGTAGAATAGAATTGTTTATTGTTGAAAATAGAAAAGCAGCATGTTGACACTGCCATCTAATCTAATATCTTCATTAGAATGTTTTTTTTCTGAAAAGAATTTCCGGAACTTTTTGAAATAACTACAATTCATTGTGCGTAATGTCAGAATGTTATATAATGACATCCAACCACTTCAATGAAAAATCATGGAAAAATAGAAAGAATTTAACAATGTCTAAAGATTATATAGTACTGGACAAAGCTATAACACCACTTTACACATTGTCTGTTTAATTCAATAGTTTTTCTGATATATTATATTTTCTTCTTGAATTTATTATTCTGTATAGAGTCAAATATGTTGTTTCAAAATATAATGAGAATAGTTCATTATTTCAAATATTTATCAGAACAAAGAACTTTCAAGACAAGTCATGTAAATTTTGCTGTTCAACATTGTAAAACTACCTTATTTCTTTTGAATATTTTTTCGAGTATTCTGGTTAAGGCTTTTTAAGTGCTCGGCCACAAGATTTAGTACACCGTTTAATACGATATGGCATGGAATCGATCGAGTAATTGTTGACAATACATAGATGTCACACCACGTCAAATATCTTGAATCACTTTCTGTAATTGTATAAGATTCTTGGACTTCAGTTTTCGTAAATTTTTATCCAAATGATCCCGATAAATTTTCTTTGGGGTTAAGGTCAAGATTTGTAGCTTGTCATTTTCGTACATTTATATAGTTATTTTAAAATGATTTCATGGAATGTTGCAATCTGTGTAGTCGTGTATTGTTTTGCATGAACGTTGATTCTTCGTTTGATAAATCAAATGTATGTTCGATAAATATTGGTAAGACTTCTTCAATTATCTTAATTTTTTTTTTCGTGTAGATTTTCGATATGGTTTTTGTTTTGCTCTATAACTTTCGTACTCTACATCGAAAAGACTGTGACGAATTGTCCGAACACTTAAGTGTTTACCATTTAAACGCTCTAGTTTGAATGATAATTCCTGGGTGGTTTTCGTTTGATCTTGTTTACATAAATATAATCTATTTTGCTCATCACTTATTGTTAATACTGTTTTACGTCCTAGGCCAGATGATTTCGATAAAGGTAAATTTGTTTTAATTTTTTTGCTACACCTGAAATGCATGTGCTTGAAATACCAAGTGTCTTAGCAACATGACGCTGACTAAATCAGGCGTTCAATAAATTTTTTGTTTCAGTTTTCTTCTATAAAGATACTTTGGCATTGCTCGTGACCACTAGTTACAAAAGTAAAGTACTAATTAAAGAAAATATCAGACGAGAAATATTTAAAACGAGTTAACTAATATTACAGCCGGTTCAGTTTCATTCATATAATCTCTGATCAATGAGTGATCTAGAGCAAGAAAGAAAAAAGTAAAACTATTTCTAATGATCTTCTGATTCTGGTTAGCAAAATTTATTTGATTTTTCTTGAAAGCTTTTTGTTCCGATAAATATATCAAATAATAAACTTTTCTCATCATATTCTGAAAGAGCATATCTGACTCTATATAGTACAATTAAACTGCGAAGAAAATGTAATGTATCAGAAAAGTAATTAGAAATAAAAGAACAGATGTGAAGTACTCTTATAATTTTGACCCGTACTGTATAATAAAACATGTGTGTAAGAATCGTTAGATAAATTATGAAGTTGTCTATGACTATTCTAACAAAATAAAAACTATTACTCTGGAAAAAAAGCTCATGTCTTTGCTTATTTTAATCAGATATTTACTTCGAATAGTCCATTCAATATACTATTGACATGTTTTCTTACAAATCAATAATTATCAAATTTTATTGTTCTCACAATCCAGTATCATCACTCCGTTTCATGTTATCAACTACTTACGCTGCAATCTCTTTATTGTATACGTTCCTTGAAAGCAAGTTTTGTTCGTGATTTTATTCTGAATACATAACTTGTAAATTAGACGGAAACTAGAGAGTCTCCATACCTCTGCAGACATGATCAGAGTGCGGAACCCTTCACTACAACTTTTTTTTGATAACGCCACAAAATACTATGTCGCCAACTTCTTCAATGCAATCTTTTATGTCGCATTATCATTATTGCTATTATATTTTTCATTAACATCGCCATATTAATTTTTTTTTTTTTCTATGAACAAACATTCAACGAAATCTTTTCTTTTGAAATCTCGCTACTGTAGAACTGATTAATATGTAATGATTGATAATAGAAGAAGAAAAAAACAGGTATGTATTTATGAGTGAGGTCATGGTTATTTTCTTTTTCGCTCTTTTTTCGCACTGCTCTACTCTCAATCGGTCGTGTCTGTATGACAGAAAAGTCAAGAAGAAAAAGCATAAAAAACGACCTTGTGTATCATGTGTCTTGGGCCTTTTATCTACTTTTTATCTGATTTGATTACGTTTTCAATTGACATCTTAATACAGTACACTTAATAAATAAGAGAAATAATATCGTTCCAATGCTCATAAGTGCATCATTTTCCACACGACGAAACAGTATCAATTCATTTTTCGAAATAGACAAAGCAAAAAAGAAACAGCTACCTTTGTTATACCGATGAAAAAGTCGTTATTTTATTATCTTTATCAAGAAAAATCAACATTATCTCCGTTGAATTCAACATCATCAACACAATTAAGAACAAATGTTGAGTCATTTTTGTTCGATTGGTAACTGTGAAAGAATCACCACTTATCAATTATTTTTTCTTTTCAAATTTACGATTGTATGGTAAACACACATGGATATATCCGATTGAGTAGGATAATTACGTCGTTTTTGGTTGTTTTTTTCCTTTTGTGCTGTACAACTAGCTCTCATCCTTGATTTTTCGCTTCATTCTGTTCGTTTTCACCTTGCTTATGTTCTCGTCGAAATATATAAGCTACCTTTTATTTCTCTATTTTCAACATGATAGAATACTTGACAGATTGTTGTTTTTTTAATTTAGAAAAAACAAATATGAACTCGGATAGTACCAAACAGAATGAATGGTATACAACTTCTTGTAGTAACTGTACATTTACATTACCTGTACGATATCAAAATTTAGTACTCATTGAACAGAAAACTTATGCTAGTATAGTGTAAGTAGAAATAATGATTATATTTTCTTTTCATAATTATTGAATTATTATTTAGTCATGCCACAGATACTGTATGTATCATTATGAACATGGTTAAGAAAATAAATAAAACTATATTGTATTTTAGACCACTGGTAAATATGTAACTATTAAAAAATTTCTTCACCCATTTCAAACTCACATATATGCAAAACGAACCTATCTAGAACTTAAACTACTCATTTATCTCAACCATCCTGATGCACAAGTTTGTAGAAATGATTGTTTTTGATTCGTTAAAAGCAGTGTGTATTTTTCGTACTTTAGGTTACACAATTGTATAATGTGTTTACACCTGAACAAAATGTAAAAGATTTTCATACATTGTATGTTATAAAAATACTTTTGTTTGATGAAGATTTTTAGTCGTTTGTGTCTTTTTCGACAGATACTTGGTATTGAATTTTGTTGACTATGATTTGCATCGTGTCATAGCATGTTATGAACCAATCACAGAGGAACTTATTCAACTAATTATCTATTCACTGCTTCGTGGTTTGAAGGTATTATAAAGTTACTTTCAATATCTATTCAATGCAATATTATTTTTTTTTCTTTCTTATTTAGTTTATTCATTCAGCTGGTATTATTGTTCGGGTACGTGCAAACCAAAGCATTTTTCCATGTTAAAAATTGCTTTTTTTTTTGTTTTTTTAAATAGGATTTAAAACCAACAAATATTGGAGTTGATCAAAATAGCAATGTTACAGTAAGTATTATATAAAAGCATTTCACTTGGTAATCGTCTAGTATACTTCTTTTGTTCGAATGGGTATTTTTCCACAAAATTCTCCTTCTCCCGAACTTGTATTGATTTTATATTGACTTCAACAAATTTTATTAAAATGTGAATTCTTCCACAAAATGACCATTTTCAAGTGAGAAATCTGGCTTTTTGTTTGGTTATATCAGTAATTGAAATTGAAAATGTATTTGTCAATCTCGTATTTTAAACGAAACCTAAATCGTTATGACTGAACTTGAATATGGTTAAATAAAATTACTTTCTTTTTGATAAAAGTTTTAAGCAATGTTAAAGACCTCACAATGTTAACTAAACATGTCTGTCTACCACTGATAAGACAGAAACACCACGTCAAAGTTCTTTGCTTTCAAACAGAATTTAGCAGTTGATTGTATGTGATCAATTTCGTAGAGTTGAATTTTCTTTCTATGATCGTCTGCAACAGCATAAATTCAGTTGAAAATAATTTCATAAAAATTCAGTCACTGTTGAATCACAATTCCTAATTTCTATCGATTTGATGATACGGCAGACTTCGGTTTCTTAATCAATATAGCTTCACAGTTTTATCTAAATCATAGAAGTGATAAATTATGCTTATCAAGTACCACATATAATAACAATTAGCAAGAAATTCTCATGAAAATTTTGCTATATAGAGTAAGGTCTGTTAGAAGTCTTTTAAAGCAATCTCATCATATATATGTCGTTAATACGAAATAAATTCTTCTTCATATCTGCCTCTTATTTCTCTTATTGATCGAGAATCAGAAGAGATCGAAGAAAAAACCGAATGAAAACTTAGCCAAGAACTCTCGTGTCTCAAATTCATAGGTTTTTGATGCAATACCCATTGATTTCCAATTAGCATAAAACCTGTTTTTTTTTCCTAATAATCGAATTGTTGTGTGTATAATTAAGCGTGCATTGAACTCGTTATTCTACTTTGTACAAACCTAGAAACATGCTTTTTCCGCTTCAGTTAACATTTTGACTAATTCGAAAGTTTTAAAAACTTCATAAATAATGAGTTCAGTTTGTGGATGTGCTTCGCATAAGGTTTGTACAAGGAGCTTAGTCCGTACACTCTCTATTAGTTTCATTCTTGAAATGATAATTTTGTCTTCAGTAAAAGATACTTCTTGTTGTAATAAATTGCGCGTAAAGTAATAGAATAAAGATGTAGAACACAAATGAAACTCATTTCAATAGTTTGTATTTTTACGAGAATGTCTAAAATGATGAGTTTTAGCTGATGCAGAAACTAGTTGCTTAGAGAGAGAATGATCATAAATTACTTTTCACAAATGAACAAAAGACTTTCTACTGATATTATGTCTCAAATGACTGGTAGTCAAACCACACTGTTTGATTTTCGATTGATTTAATAAAGAACTGCTTTGCAATGTGCGTTCAAGGTAGAATATGCTTTTAGAGAAAAAAAATGTTTGCTATATTGGATATATTCTTTCTAAAAATACCTTCTACAATTATATGTTGACATCTTTCTTAAGATTATGTCCTCATAGTTTATATTGTTGAATACTACCAACAGAATATATTTTTTTACAGAGTATGCAACGGTATATATATCGAAAAAAAAACAAAGAAAAAAGGCAAACTAAAAACAAGAAAATCTTTCTACTTTACATATCTTCAGAGATGTAAATTAATTATATCATTATCTATTTGTTGAGTGAAAAACACATTCGAGAATTTTAAAATTATTCGATCTTCAGTATTCATTGACTTGGTTATATGTGCTTCATTTCTTAAAAAATGTATTCTGTACTACAATTTTCTCCTTTTTCGAATTTAAACTACTTTGAAAGAAAGAACAATTCGGAAAAATAAATTATTAAAAACTTTCAACTATTAATGTTGATATATTCAACACTTCTAGTCGTCCTCAATTTCTAAATTCAATTGCATTTCTGTATCAAGTAGTTTGTTGTTTTTGAAAAGAGCTCTCTAGTAATTATTATCTCTTTTATTTTAAAATAGATTCTTGATGTTGGAATAGCTCGTGTTGCACCGGTTGGTTCTGACATTGATGGTTTTATCACCAAGTAAGTCCAAAGTTCTTCTTTTATTTTTAAAATTTCTATAAGGAATTTATCTTTTGTTAGAATGTGGTGTGCACCAGAACTATATCTCAATGAGAATAAATATGATGAAAAAGTTGATATTTGGTCTGTTGGATGTATAATGGCTGAAATAATTCTAAGTAAACCACTTTTTCAGGGATATAATACAATTGATCAGTTAAATAAAATGTTTGAAATTATTGATACACCGGATCTTGCAACATTACAAGAGTTATGTACACCAGGTTTGTTATAAAAAAAAAGACGAATGAAATTCACATTTCAAATATAAAATATAAGAAATACTTTATGCAAAATATTTTAGAAGCAACTGCTTATATTAGTCGAATGAAACCTAAAACCAAAAGAAATTTCAATGAATTGTTTGGTTTTAAATATGATCCATTAACACAAAAAACAATATCTGGTGTTTCACGAGAAGGTAAATTTAGAACAAGAGGAGAGAGCCGAAGGAATAAATGAATTTCATTTACTTTATTTGAGTATAGGTATTGATTTTCTCGATCATCTTCTATCTTTTGATCCTCGTCGGCGTCCGACTGTTGAACTAGCTTTAAGTAAATTTTGATAATATAATTACACATTAAATATTCTCTGTATCATATGTGTTGTGTAGGTCATCCATTTTTGCAGTTTTATCACGATCCTACAGATGAACCAACTATAGAACCTATGATTGACGAACATCAAGACGCAGTGTATAGCAAAGAACAATGGAAATGTAAGTCATTGAAATACAAACTTCGTTTGTTATGATTTATTGTACTCAGAAATCATCATTTTTATTTTGATAAAATGGATTGATAAAAAATTTAAGAATAGAAAACAGCCATGCATCGCAGAATCCTGGCAAATGAAAATACAATGAAAAAAAATCATCTATGCATATTGTTGATAACCAAAAAATACAAATATATATATATTATTAGAATAATTAGTATTCTACTGTTCACGAACCGCAGCGTCTATCAGGATTCTAGTAAGAGAATCGTTCAAATAAGGACGTCTTACATGTATTTCAATTAGAAGCTTTTTCTCTATAAAAAAAATTACGAACGATTAGATGCCGATAACGATTATTTCACTGATATATATATTTAAAAATATTTTGTCATTGTTGTAGCTATTGTATGGCAAATGGTTCAAGAGTTTTCACCACCATCTTGGGCTAATGATAATTCAATGAACGATTCATAAGATAAGACTATGAATAACATAGAATATAACTATTTTTTGAGTTATAATTGTTAACACATTACAATGCATATTGAGTTTTGCATGAAAACTCACATTCTTATGTTTATGTCTGTCGTCTTTAAGCATGAATTATGCTCCTCCGAAATTTTGATATAATTTTCTTTTTCTAGTGCTCTTATATTTGTTAATTTTTTTTCACACAGACTTCAGTTAGACAGTTCGGATAAGTTCAGAGGAGAAATGTTTTCTTTTGTTTTTGGAAGATTACTCAAAACCTTGTTTGTTTTTGATCCATGTTCATTGTTTCATTTTCAACGAATATAAAGATATCAATAGGCTTCTTGTTTATAGAAAAAAAAACTTTCTTTTGTTTTCAATGAGTCTATAATAATAATAGAGAATAGAGAAAAACAAGTTATGAAAGAAATGTTGGAATGGAATTGGATTTTATTTTGAAAAATAAAAATAAAAACATTTTGACAGTGGCATCTAATTTAGCATTTACGTTAGAATGCTTTCTTTTCTTCTAAAAAAAATAACATCCGGAACTTTTTGAAATAAATTCAATGTGCCATGAGTAATGTAAGAATACTCTCTAAAGGCATCAACCACGTTAATAAAAATCTCTGAAAAATAGCAAGAATTTAAAATGTGTAAAACAGATGCTTATGAATTCATATTCAAAAATAGCTGAAAAACATCGGAAATTTGTTAAATGTAATCATGTGAATAAATATGTTCTTGATAAAAGTGTCTTTTGAATTGAGATAAGGAACCGTGCGTTTCAAAATTATTGAAAGAAACACTTCAATACTCTAAATCATTTCAAAGTTATGAATCAAAATAGAATAAAATTTCTAATATACCTCAAAACATTTATTGATTGTATCTTTGAATCAAAAACATGTTGTGTTTTACAGACACGTAGAGTTACTACTGAACAGAAACAAAAATTGAAAAAAGAGACCTACTTTTGTAATAATCAATTGTAAATTATACTTTCTTGTAAAGATAAATAGAAATCGGGATGATTATATCTGAAAATTGGATTTTCAAATGACTTTTTTTAGAGATTTGAAGTTTAGTTTCATATAAAAAAAATCTTAGTGAACACAAAATAAACGATGTTTTTCTTACAAGCTTAGTAAGAATTATACACAAAACTCATGTGGCATGTTTTTTTCTACTATCGCTAATAGACTGATATCGAGATGGCCGTCACATGATAGCCGACTGTTTATGGATGAGACTATCACCAGTTAATTGTCGATATACTGGTGGTTGTTTGTCACTATCGGCGAATTCTGACGGTATAGCATACATTATACCCAACGGTTTACCAATGGTTTTAGTCAAGTTTAAATCACATGGGAACTCCAAGAACTATTATCGATCTACAAAATCCAGTTAGGATTGTGAAATGATAATATTTGCCGAATATTTGATTAGATTAGAAAGAATCGTAAGTTGAATCAATATTTGTTTTTATTTTTAGAAAGAAAACAAAAATCTGTTTTGTGAATGCGTAAAACAATACTTTGAGAAATTTCTTTTTATGAAATATATATCTCAATATAAATTAAGACTTGGTGGAGACAAATGGTAGCTACTTTTTAAGTACAATTATCTGACGAATATAACATGCACAATCATTCAATAAGCGAGACAAATAAAGATTTAATTTAAGTCGAAAATTCATGCTTAGACCCCGTAGAACAATTCTAATATGCAAATACCGGTTGTCCCAAAAGTCCTTTCCTAAAAGTTTTTCCGTTTCATTTCACTATTCACTGGATTTCATTGAATAAGCTTTTTATGAATAATAGAAAAATGCACAGACTTTTTATTTGCAAAGACAAAATTCAAAAGCATTGCTAAAAGCTAAGACCTTCAGCCAAAATAGAAAATTTTAGCCTGTTTTCTCTTTCCAGAAATACTCATGGATGGTGTGTATTTTAATCGCTTGAGTTTTGATTTCGTACTACTCATTTCGTTTTTGTAAAGACGTATCAAAACAAAATTCTGTAAAAAAGATCGTTCAAGTATTTGGCAATTTAAAGATCTTAATCACCCGACAACTCGAAGTAATTAAAAAAGAAATGGGTAATTTCATGCAAAGCCAACTAGAAAAGCACAGAGTATTCAGAATTTTTCTTTCATATTAAACTTTGTAGAACTTTTTACGCTGATCATTTTCGTAAAAAGACTTTCCGAATTTAATTGAATAATGACGATGTTATAATCAAAATATTAAACACTATAAAAATCGCATTTTGAGCTGTTTTACAGTGTTTAGTATTTTGACTATAACATTGTCATTATTCAATAAAATTCAGAAAGTCTTCTTACGAAAATGATCAGCGTAAAAAGCTCTACAAAATTTGATATGAAAGAAAAATTCTGAATATTCTGTATTTTTTCTGGTTGATTTCTAATGGGATTACCCGAATGATATATAATGTTTTTTTAGAAAAATAAAATAGGTTAAAGTTTTGTATTTTGGGTGAAGTTCTTAGCTTTTGAATTTTATTTTTAAAAGTAGAAACTCTGTGTATTTTTCTATTACCCGTAAAAAGCTTACGCAATGAAACCCCGTCAATAGTGAAGTGAAACGAAAAAACTTTTAGGAAGAGACTTTTGGAACATCCGGTGCAATGCAATTAATTATGCTTCATAACAAATGCATATAGTCAGCAAAATAATTGAGCAGCATAATTAGAGAAAAAAAAGGAAATAAATTATAGAGGATAAATGAATAAGATATAATCCAAAGGCAACTAGTCAAAAAAAAAGAAAACATTATTACAATAATAATAGATATGATATTATGATTCCCAGAAGATAATCAGAAGTAATATTAACAAATAACTGAAATGAAGTAAAATATATTTTTTGAATGATAATTGATGCTCGTAGAAAAACTATAAAATACGAAAGTTTGGTTTTTTTTTGTTCGTTGCAGATTTGTTATAAACGACACTATGTGAATTTTACAAAGTCATAGATCAAAAGATAGTTTTATTTGTTCTATTCTCAATTCAAGATACAACACTCGATTGTAAAGATTATCAACAACTATGTTTATGTTAAACTTTTTCTCAACACAATCACAATTATTCAAGACAAAGACTATGCCTTACTAAATGATACATTGATTATCCACTTTCAACGTACAATGTGATCTTTAAATCAAATAGAAAACTACTGTATTCCTGAGACAAGTCAAGATAAAAATAAATTTTGATCAATACATTTAACTTCTAAATAATGTTTCATCTTCAATATGCATAACTAATAACAAAGTCTGACCTAATATTCTGACACGTCATTGTTATTGATGTATTGAAGTTAATTGTTATAACACACAGATTCTAAAGTATTTTGAATAGAATATTTATTTAAATTTATTTATAAAACAAAAAGTTTGTTTCTTCGTATAATAAAAATATTTTTTTTTTGTCTCATGTGTAATTTTCTGCACATTGTAATTTAGCTATTTTTAAAAGATCATTATATAGAAAATACTTCTGACTATTCAACTATTATAAATTAAGATAACAGTTAGTAATTAGTCTTCATCTTTTTACTAAGATAACAAGAATTATGGTACGTTTTAAAGACATATAATGTATTAATATATTTCAGTTTTAGACTAAACTCATTGATTATGTGTCAGAAAAATAAAATAAGTCGGCAACAATGAATTTATCAACTAAGATCTTGAGTACAATTTATTTATTGCAATATGTATGACAAGATATAATAAAATGACACTATGAAGTATTAATCCCTCCAAAAGTAAGTACATTTTTTTTAGAAAAAAAATATTTATGTGAATTCGCATTTTTAATTAATCAAACCATAGGTCCACGAAAAATAAAAGTTATCCTGTTTTACTTTTTTATAAATGATATTCAGTCTTTTAGTGCCTTTAGTCCTTTTAGTCCCTTTACTGCCTTTAGTCCCTTTAGTCCTTTTAGTGTCTTTAGTCCTTGTAGTCCCTTTAGTGCTCTTAGTCCTTTTAGTCCCTTTAGTACCTTTAGTCCTTTTAGTACCTTTAGTCCTTTTAGTTCCTTTAGTCCTTTTAGTCCTTTTAGTCCTTTTAGTTCTTTTAGTCTTTTTAGTCCTTTTAGTCCCTTTAGTACCTTTAGTCCTTTTAGTCCCTTTAGCCCCTTTAGTCCTTTTAGTGCCTTTAGTGCTTTTAGTCCCTTTAGTGCTTTCAGTCCCTTAAGTGGCTTTAGTCCCTTTAGTGCCTTTAGTTCTTTTAGTGTCTTTAATCCTTTTAGTGCTTTTAAAAGACTGAA
>CAJNSZ010001443.1:0-27022 GCA_905329745.1 Rotaria sp. Silwood2 | reverse complement strand
TTTGTGATTTTTTGGTTGACTACCCTTAGAACTACCTTACAATATTTTCGAAGTAAACATATATGCAGAAATCGATTACGAAAATTTATGTATTCAGTTTTGTCGATGTATTTTACCACTAGTTATAGCTAGAGAGCTGAAACTTTCAGTAATAAAAGATCTGGATCAGATATATATGTGATAAAAATTTCAGCCTTCTACATCGAGTAAAACTATGAAAAATACGAATAAAAAATTATCCTCAGTTATTATGGAACACCCTTTATGTAGGACATAAGAGGGTCAAGTCTTAATAAGATTGCATTATCAAAAAATTATAATTGTATTTCTTATTCTCATTTTTTTTGTTTACTACATATTAATCGTTTAGTTATCGATAAAAGATATGCATACATAATATAGAATGGCTTCATACGAGGTCTGTTTTCGTTTCTTAACACATGAGTCTAATGTCGGCTGTAAAAAAAAGATGATAATCTAGAAGACTCCTGCTGTTTGACGTTTTGCTTTGACGGAAATGTATCGATAAGATATGCATTAGCTTCACATGTGTTGATAAAGCTCATGACATACGTATATATGGGTCGTTGGTCACCAAAGGATTAATACAAACTATCAACTTATGAGATCTTTATCATTTAGTTCTAATGATAACACTTACTTACTGTGTGTTGTTGATCTTAATTGTATATCAAATTGTTTTATACTTCTGAAGAATTAAAATGATTCTCGTCTTGTTCAATCCAATGATGCAAGGCAGGACACGGTTTTTTTTTCTAATGCATTTTCGATAATAGAACAAGATATGAAATATGTTAGCTTGTGAACATGTCGATTGTTGATTGATTGTCACAACTTATGTTGAAGTCGCGATTCATAGTTTACCGCTTAGGAACATCATAAAAATTTCATTGGTTTTTCTATTGAAAGAATATAATCTGAATTTCAACATCAAAAGGATTGAACTGCCTACAATGCTTGTAAACGGAAAACTATGGATTAAGATTTTTGCAATTACTTTCACATTCCAGGTTATATTATTTGAAATTTCAATGCAAATACTTCGGACTTATATGCATGCCTCAGTTTTTTTTTTTCTGAGACACATACGAAATATCTATAAATCTTTCTTCATTCAGATAATAGATCATATAATTCACTGTAAAATATGAGAAAAATAAAATTTTTATTTTCACAAGTAACAGCATTTTACTAATGAAAATTCTTTTATAAATTTACTGATTTTAGTATTTCTGGTAAACCACCAATAGAATCCAATGGAAGTGAACTTGCAACAAGTGAATCAATAATAGTTAATTCTTCTTGTGTAAACCATTTTGTTAAAATCAATAATTCGAAATGGAATTAGAACTAAAAACAAGTATAGAAAATTCAATTGCAGGTATCGTTTGTGATATTGCAAAAAAGTACAGCAAAACCAATTAATATTGTTACTGTATATATAAAAATTCGTTTACGAGAACGTGGAAGAAGTGGATCATCAAGTTTCATATGATTAGAATCACGTATAAGATGTAATAATCGATGTGTTATACGATTAACTTGAACCAATACCAATAAAAACATCAGCTAATACAGCATGTGATATGATAAACCAAGAAAATCAGCTATAATTATTGTCCATCGTAATAAAAAAAATCCCAATGAAATTCTGCCTGTTTTCGTAATGGATAATGTTTAGCTTGAGTTGTTAAACTTGAAACTTTATGATCAAAATAAAATAGAGCTGTAACAAGTAAATCAAATGGTAATGCAATAAAAACATATTTAACATCTAAATTAAATGGATTAACAAACCATCAACGACTAGAAATAGTTGGTTTATATGCAAATATTACTGATAAACGTTCAATATTTATTGAACGTAAATGACCTGGTATATAAGCAAAACTCGACCAAAATATAACACTTATAATTATAACATAATCAACAAGAAAATCACAAATTGATCGTGTAAAATAATTCTATTGACCAATATGTGTTAATACCCAATATGAAAAAAAGAAACCAAATGCAACAAATACTGATCTATCTCGAAAATATCATCTATAATAAATTCAATGCCAACATAAAAACTAAAAATTTCAGCAGTAAAATTTGTCATATAACAAACATATGTTAAATATAACAATAAGCCAATGAAGAAGAATAGCTACCCAACACATAAACAATAAACATAGTACTTGACTATAACAACTAATTATATTATATGTTATAGAATTAAATAAACTAATCAAACCAGTAAAATCAACTAACTATTGAAATAGGTTGTATAGCCAAAAGACCAAAGATAATATCTAAAGAAAATAAATTTTAAATAATTGCGTATTACGAGACTTGACATAGCTAAGAAAGTACGCGTCTTCTCGAGTACGTACTCGTACTTGCTTAGATCTGATATGAAAAGCACAATTTAAAGCCAATAGACAACGTACTTACTAACCATCTCAAATAAAATTCAACAGATGGTGGTCCATTTTTAGAATGTAGTAACCACAAAAATTAATCGTACACATTTTTATTTCGAATTTTTCTATTAATGATAATTCACATAAAGAATTCAAATAATGACTTGAATAGGGAATATTGTTTTCAACGAAAATTAAAGAAAAATAAAAATCTTCATAGTATTCTCCAATATCTAGTTTTTCAGCACAGAGAACTTGTGTGCGGAAAAACTAGACTTTTGGTTTTTGAGAGATTCTGACTTTTGGGATTACTATAAAGATTTTATTCCCTTGAAATTCTTGCTGGAAACAATTTTTCAAATTAATATTTGAATTCTTCATGAAAATTACCAACACAGAAAAATTTGAAATTAAATTTGTATGATAAATTTTTCAAGATACTGTATATATATATATTCAATCATCACAATTCGAAATTGACTTATGTTGACCAGCATATATTCTCACTAAATATTAGCAAAATCTATTTTATCATTTTCTTTAAAAAACAAAACAGATGAAGTTTCATATTTCCAATTTATCTTAATGAAATATGATATAAAAAAAAAATGTTTTGTTAAAATTATTTCAAACTTCCAAATGCTGATGAAAGTAAAGCTTCATTAATACCGTAATAGCGATCACTACGCAAAATATAAATCAAAATCATAAGCTAATGCTGGAATTGTATTAAGAAAAAAGATACAAATAGTTGCAGTAAATATTCAATAAGATAAATAATAAGGTAAATATATTTTAACATCTTAAATCATTCCTGCAAATGGATAAAGAATCGATGTATAATATGATGAATAATCATATTATTTTCAGCTAAGTTATCCATGGTAAATAAAAATCTACAACAATAATTTTTTTTTTGTTTAAAAAGTATTTAAGAAAGAAAAAAATTCATATTTTATTTAGAATATTTTTCATCTAACAATCATATAACTCACTATTATAGGTAGTTTATTTTGCATCTATTTGATATATTTCTTTTTATAATATGTTATATTGCCTAAAAAATATTGTCATATTCACACATAATAGACCTTCAATGTGTTCGCTCTATTCTTCAATGACCTTAAAGTTCTTATATTATCTAGCAAATAATTATAATTTATTCATGATAAATGCAATGATATTGTTTTATGTAAGTCAAAAAAATAAACTCGGAAGAAACATATTACGTTTATCATATAAGTTTAATGATTAATTATATTACTAATGATAAGAATTGATTTTATACTTACAGTCTGGATTGTTTACTTGTTCTGTTTCAATAGTCACGAATTGAAGCTATAGATAAATATCTCACCTGATATTTAGTCAGTAAATTAATTAAATATATAACTCATTAAACTAGCATAAAAAAAACGTGAAGTGAAAAATATCTCGTAGACTATAATTATTTTTCAGGATAATCAATCACTGAAGTATAAGAATCTCGTTAATTTCTACATTTCGAACAGAATTTTTGTTTTTCTACGTTGCTATTCACTCATTACTTTTCACTTTTTTTAAAATTCATTGAACTAATTGACAAAAATAAGTCTCTTTTATATATTCATGATAATCTACAGTAGATCTTGTACATTATCATATATATTAATGATATTCGTTATTTTTCAAAAAAAAACATCTAGAAAATCTGTTGCTTATTATTCTTGATTGCTAAGGTCTGTAATGGGAAAGGAGAGAGACGTGAAAACTTGACCTTAAAACTTACAGTCACTATTTTCTTTGAAAATATATGTGAGTTCCAGAAAAAAGTTGCCATTAACCTAGAAAAATATCTTGTTAACAAGAAAAGAATTTTGATTTCACATAATTATATTATACTAGAATCAATAAAATAATAAGTCGTAGATCTTTAAGATCAATTAAAGCGATTTTGTTTATAGAAAATCGTAGGGATTCTATTAACGTCAATCATATTTAATTTCCGGTTAGAAGAAACCCTACAATGATGCAATGTTTACCAAACTCTTCTGTCATAGTTTTGTATTATCTATTAGTTTAATTTCCACTTTAAATCTTTTTCTTTTTATATTTATAATTAATCGTATGATGTAATAAAAAAAATAATATCAATATGTTTATCGAAGTATACACTTGTTTCAATGTCAAATACAAACCATAATATTTTATTCAATATACACCTTTTTTTTTACTGAAATGTCAATGAGTAATCAATGAATCACTAAAGTCCGAGCAAGGGAAAACATTTATTGAGAAAAAAACGAAGATTGTTATTGATAATATTGAAGGATATAATGAAATTTAATATTTATCATATTGATTAATTGTTGAAAAGTCAGTACCCAACATTTTAGAAATAAACAAAAACAAAAGTGACATTTTTCTAATAAAAAACAATTAATCTTAATCATATTTTTATGTCACTTTACATCTCATATTTGTTTGTATTCTCTCTACCTACCTTGAAAATATGCATTATAATCGAAAATAATGCAAGAACACCTTTGCAGATGTATTCATCCATTCATTCATATAAAGGTAGTCAACACAAACTTTTTTTTGCATCAATTACAATAAAACAAAATTTATTTTTGTAAAAAACCAAAAAAAAAATAATAATAATCATTTGTTTTCATTTTACTCTAACACATATACAAGTATTATTATTAATATTTTAAAGAAATATTTGATTTTATTTTTTTTTCGAAAAAAAAGTTATTATTTATCTCAAGTCATAGTAAACAAGATAACAACAACAACAAAAAAAAAAGCATAAAACAATTACGCAACAATCCTAGCTCGAGAAGTAACGGAGTACAATAGTCTACTATTATTATTTTTAGATGATGCTTGTCGATGCTTCTTAAACAGACTTGCTGCACATGCAAGAGCGCCACCTTGTAAAAAACGAACAAGTTTATCTCCAGCTAATGGACCTAATGCATAGACATTTTCAAAATCGATACATTCATAAGTATATGGGTCAATGTGAAGACCATTATTTTTTTTCGCGGTCAACGATGGAAGAAAAGGTATAGTTACATCAGCTCCAGTAACTCTAGCCACGTATGATATATCATATTCCGTTGTTGTTTGTGTACGAAGATTTCGTATATGTACTGTACCATCTTCGGTTATTGATAGAATTTCACTTTGTGGAAAACATTGATAAGACCATTGAGATGATGATGATGATGAAGAAGAGGATGAAGTGGACTAAAATAAATAAAAATTTCAGTTTCGAAATTATTATAATATTGTTCTTTTTCTCTCTATTATCTTTCTATATCAAAAAAAAAATATATATATATTATTTTAACGTACCATAGATATTGAATGTCGAATTAATTCTCTTATACGTTCATATTCAGGATAAACATTAGCAGGTAATTGATTCAATACAAGTTCATGATCATCAATAGTTCGACGAAATACATGTAAAACAGGTATTGAATATTGTTGACATAAAAGAAGTACATCTACAGCTGTTAGACCACATCCAACAACAAGTAAAGGTTTACTATGACTAGTTAATTGTTTTTTATTAATAATAATTTCTTCTATATCATGTAAAGTTGTATAAGTAAATGATTGACTTGCTTGTTCACCAATAATTCCTAATGATCTTGTTATTTTTTGTGGCATACCTGTTGCTAATACAACATATTTAGCATGTATTACAAATGGATTTTTATTTTGTTCATTATAACCGCGTATTTCCCATAATGGTTCTGGTGCATGAATTTCTTCATTTAAATCATCATAATATGGTGCATCAATACAAACACGTTCAATAGATGTTATTTCATGACCATTACGAAAATAATTTGTTAAACGATTTCGTTTAACATAATACATATAATATGAATGAACTTCATCATATGTTGCTCGATGACATTGATTTTCATTTGTTGTCAATGAATTATTACATCGACATGATCGACGTTGTTGTCGAAATGTAGACATTGAATAATTTGGTAGTTCCATCCAATCAGCCATACTAATTGTTTGTAATTGTTTTGATGTTAATTGATTCCAAACACCACCAATTCCACCACGTCCAATACAAAGATGATCTATAGATAATGATGGATCATGACGCCATTTTATTTTTGATTGTAAATGTGCACCAAGATCAGCATCAGGATGTAATAAATTATCAATAAGTAATGAAACAGGATTTCTTGAACGACCTTCAAGTCCATCAGATAAAAATTCGAAATCCTAAAAAAAAGACAAAAAAAAAAAAAAAAAAATTATGATCCATTAAAATATTTGAATAAAAAAAAAGCAGAGCTAGCAATAGATGACCTGTATTGAAATAAGATTTATTTGACAAATAAATTTTCATAAGAATATCATGAAAAAAAACGGCAGCTGACTATAAATTTCTTTTTCTACTATTTTCAGTTTCTTGTAGAAAAACATCATTAAATTTGATTTTCTTTCCACGAAAATATTTCTTGAGTTCATTTTATTGTCCTGACCTGTTCTAGTAATGATGTATCTTTAACATATTGTTCCAATTTAATATTTAAATAATCATTTGATACAGGACATCCATTCCAATAAGGTACATGACCAGAGAGAAGATAAGATAGAACAATAGCGGATGGTCCATTACCTATAAAAGTTATTTTAATTAAATATTCATAATAAAATATTCATACATACCTATTACAACAACTTCTTTACGTTCACAAAGATCGAGACAACATGGATCAGTAGTAATAGTGTTCATTAGATAAATACAAAAATAATAAAGTAGGTTAAATTATGATTGCTAGAAAATGCCTGTTTTTTTCTGTAATTGTAATGAAATAAATATCTCGATTCTACTTTGTTAACGAACGCTGGAGAAAGAGAGAAACGATAGATGAGAGAATATGCTCCGTCATACTTCGATTATATATCCCAATGTCTCTCTTTTTTTTTCTTCTCTCTTTCTCTCTCTCTCTCTCTCTCTTCCTTATTTCGCTCTGGAATTTGAGAGAATGACTTTTTTTTTTCTGTTCTTGTTCTATTCGAGAGAAAGAAAAAGAAAACATCAAGAAAAGATCGTTCTTTCATGTTTTTTTGTCCTTCACTAGAACAAAAAACTAACCGAAAGTTTGAACCTAGAGTTCAATGATTATTTTTAAAAAAAGAAAGAAAACAGCTGTTAGATAGATTCTAATCAAGAATAATTAAAAGAAAGGAAAAAACAAATACTTTTTTCCTTGATTCACAATAATGACCAGGTATTGCGAAAGTTAATGTACCAAGAACGATTTTTTTTTTCTTTCTGCTATTTTTTTTCTCGTTCTACTGCTTCTATAATGATGACGGTGCAAATTATTGACTGACTGTTTAACAGTCTTTGTATAATCTGGTTGCTATTTTGGTTATGAAATAGATGTAGATGAAGTATGAATGTAGAAAAGAAAACAAACTATATATGCGTAATTGTAATTGAAACTGGAGCAACAAAAATTTTCTCGATCTGGAGAATAACACAAAAACATTCCTGATAAACAACAACTCTAATCAATAAAGCATTTATCTATACAAAGAGTATTTCATTGCAATAGTTATAAAACTTGTTTTTTTTCGTGATTATATTTATCTGTGGATTTTATATTTACTTTATAGTACTTATTATCTCTTCTTAACAAGATTGCTTTATTATGAATAGATTAGCAAAAAACAACATAGTTATTGCGCATTTTAGTTTTTGCCCTTCACAGGCAAAAGAGCAATCATGAGAACAAAACAATAATATATTTTTCAAAACAATCAACATTGACATAGTTGTTATTAATCGTTTATCTGCATGATTCTTTTATTGTCTTGTAGACATCTAGTTCAAAAATGCTCTGTCATTCATCTAAATAACTGCATATGTAAGCCAGAGAGACACCTTTTTTTTTTTTTTTACAATCAAACTGAATCATTTCAACGACGATATGAATAATATTTCGTACTTGCATATGGTACACAAACGTATTCATACACAAATATTATGTGACGATTTCGTATTATTGATGAATAACGACTGATTTATACGCATATGTCAACACTAGTTTAGATAATTGTTGTTTTTAAAGAACAGTCTTCGTACATTTCGACATGAGAAAATATTGACATATGAAATTGGATTAAAGTAAAAAAAATAATTCACAAAGATATGTTAAAAATTTCGAAAAAGGACATTGCAAAAGTTTCGAAAATTATATTATTTTGGGCAATACAGAATATTTCGAAACATAAACGTTTAAAATTTTCGAAATCTTTTTTTTTTTTGTAGAAACCTAAACATTGCTGTATTCACAATATGAGTACAAAATTTCATATGTAATCGAAGCGCAAAAGTTTAAAATATTATTGTCATTTCGATCACAGCATAGATGGACAGATTTCATATATAATACCATATAATTTTCTTTTTCAATTAGTTTTTTATTTGAGTACAAACAATTGCTGCAGCTGAAAGTAAATCATCATCATCATCATCATCATGCGAAGTTTGTTTTGGAATTTGAGAATTTTTATCAATAGAAGGATATAATTGATCAAGTTGAATAAATGATTGAAGAATATTTGTATCAGTTTGATTTGATAATTTTTGTAAAGAATCAAATGAAAATGGTAAAATTTTTTTATCATCTTCAGATGATGTTGAAGAAAATAATGAATTTGTTGAATTATTAATTAATTTTTTTTCATGTGTATGACGAGTCATATCAGCTAATTTAAGCAAAATAAAAAAAGTATTTCTTCTATTTCTGTTGTGTTATTTTGTTTTTTGATTTCTACCTGTTCGATTTGAATGTTGAAGTTTGGATGGATCAGGTTTGAGATCAACATGAAATTGATCTCCATCATGTATATTATATCTAAATAATGAAATTATTAAAAAATAGATAAACGAATCAAATTTATTTTAATTGAGAACAACAAATCTATGAATAGGAATCAATTTTGTTTGTTTATTGTGTTTTTCTTTTTTTGATAAGAATTAACCTTATTGAATTACAAAAAAATAGATCGTATTGAAGGTTAGAATAGAATATTCGTCGTACTTCATTTACAATCAAAATTACTTTATTTGATATAAATAATAAAGATATAATTTGTTTAGTAGGAAAAAATAGAATAAAATAACAATTTTATGTGCTTCAGAAGAAAAACCGGATTTAATTAAAAGACAATAGAATATTTGGAAGCAGATCGTCATTATAAACTATTTTAGATATCGAAACATGCATAGCATAAATATTTCGTGCGCATGTATAATCTATACTTAAAAATAAGTTTTTTTTATGAATTTTATTACATTTGAATGCACACATTAAGGAATGTTCTAGAACATTTTAGAAGCATCTTTACGAAGGGAAGTGCTTGTGCACGATGCATACACTCTCATCCACACTCTGTATTGTATGTGATTGAATTACGTGTGCATATCGTGTAGAAGAATCCGGACTGCTATAAATAGGCTTGATAGACAGACAGTACAAGAAAAATCTAGGACACTATTTACACATTTTTTGGAATGTTGTATCAGATTCCCGGACATTTTTTTATTTTTGAAGAATCTTAGGTTTTGATTATATAAAGATCGAGAAAATTGTTGAAAAAAAAAAAAGCTTCAGATGTTTTTGTATAACATTTTAGAATTTGTTAAGTGTGAAATTATATGTTACCTGGAAGAAAATTTTTACACAAACAGCGCCACATAAACTCATCTGTTTAGTAATTGGTTGATTTTTTATTGCATCATTCCAAAAGGTATACGTACCAATTTTTATAAATTATATTGTGCAAAAATAATTATAAAACATATAGAATATTTTTGCGACTATGCTATTCAAAGGATTAAGATGATATCAATGATTATAATAGATTTTGAACTTTCTCTTGTTTTTTTCTCCCAGACATCGTAACAGACGTTGTTACTATAGGATAAAAGACTGTATATAAATAACGTTCCGTTCTAATAATAATCTACCTCCTTATAATATATTTCTGGAGCATTAAGTAAAATGATAGTTAAGAAACGTGTCTTAAACTACATAAAATGATATAATCTCTATGTGATTAACAATAACAGCTGCATTGTGTTTCACACACTTAAATCGCACAGTGCTGTGCTAATCGTTTTTTTTTTTACATAGATTTAATTATCAGAATTGTTATGGTAAACTGGATAAGAAAGAAGTTTATCTACTTTCAATGGAAATCTTTGATGTATATATATATATGCTTTAATAAGAATTATTAATATTTTTCAGAGTTGGTTTTTACTATGTAGGTCACAATGTCAATACTATTTGACATTGAATGGTACTTAGTGTTAGTACCGACGGTGTTTTATCCTACATGAAGGACAAGAGGATGGCACTCCTTCAAATATCTGGTTAGTTTCTCGCAGAGTTTATGATTATTGTACCATATACTAAATGTCTATGCTTCTAAATATAGGTATTCATCCTTCTAAAGTTTTAAATCATCCCATAAAAAGAGAAAATTTGAATAAATTGCTTAGTACCAACAATAGTTGTTCTTTATTTTCTCAAAAAATACTATATCGATAATTCTTCGTATATATATGACATATGATTAATTATCTATAATCAACATACGTATGCAATAATCGTTGTGAATATTTGAGTTCTTCGGGACCACATACACCCATATTAAAAGCTACATCATCAACATAAAAAACTCGTAAACGATTTAATGGTATTTGAAAAATTTCTTGAAGATATTTTTTAAATTGTTGTACTGTTTGTCGAATATCGATTTCTTTATCATATGTTATTTGATTATATATAAGACGTACTTGCATTAAATAAGGTGCACGAATTTGAATATCAACTAATGGTTTAAGATTACCATGTTTTTCAATTAAATCAAAATATCTTAAAAAAAAAAAAGAAAAAAATTTGTTTAATATTAATTAATAAAAATTTGTTTTATTTTTACCGTTCTGGTTTATCATCACGTTGAGAATAATAACGAATAAATCGTCTTTCACTTGTTTCTCTTTCATTTGCTGTTATATCACTTCCATTTAATTTTTTAAGATTTTTTATATATCCAAGTAAAAGAAAAAATCGTTCATCTTTTTGATAGGCCTAAAATAAAAATCTTTTGTTATTTTCTTTTACACAAAATAGAAAACCTTAAGAAGTGGTGCTGTATAAATTCTTAAAGCATATAAACAAGGTAATTTCGTTAATGCAACAATATCATTCCATTCAGATACTTGAACTCGATCAACACTAAGTGTATGTAAATTTGTTAAACATATAGCAACATCATCATCTGAACAAAAGCTTTTTAAAGGATTATCACTAGCTATTAAGGTTTGTAAACGTGGAAATAAACAACCAAGATGACATATAGATTTCCAATCAGTTAAATTATTATTTGATATATAAATACGTTTAATATTATTATGTATAAAATTATAATTTGATGATATTGTTGTATAATTATTTGAACAAATTTGTAATTCTTCTAAACTAAAAATATTAACGAATATAACAACAATTATTGTTATATTAAAGAAGATTATACATATGTCAAGTGCGTGTTCAATAAGCTTTTTACATTCATAATTTCTTATTAAGCAAATGTAATGAGGAATAATATAGTAGACGATTAAATTCTATTCCAACAAATGAAATAATGATTAGGATCTGCTATATTTAGAGAAAAATGTATGAGATCAATTATTTTTTTCTTTTTTATCGTATGTTATACATATGCAAAAAACAACAAACTTGCACTGTTTGTCTCTTTATGTTTTCTTTTTTTTTCTGATTGATATTATATATGTCTTGCTGTTATAAACGTAATCATTATTTTTCATAATAGAAGACCGTAAACTATATTCCTTTCAAAATTAATACGAATTCTTGTTTTTCTTTTTTTCCATGAACAAGGGAAGTTAAACAGTACTCTATTTCCGAGTCTAAATGAAAACGTAATTTATTTCTTGAATAAATCACTAATGATTCTGTTTTTGTCAAGGCTGACTCATGGTATTTAAAAAGAAAAATGGCGAACCCCATGACTTTCTTTTTATGATTTTGAAAATTACGTTTCTACTAACTTTGATGTTTTTTTAATTACTTCCACAATCATTTCAAGACTAATATGACTTCCATTTAAACATAATGTATTAAGATTAGGCCATTGAATATTATCAGGTAATATATATAGATGAGATGAAAATGGATTAAAGCTTAAATTAATTGTTTTAATATGAGGTAATGATGAAAGAAGAAGTGATATCTAAATAAATTAATAAAAAACAAAACAAAAAAAAGTCTTATCAATCATATTGAATAAATAAACAGACTTCATGCCAATCAGAAAATGCATTTGATGATATATCAATAAGTTCAACATGTGAACATGCTGTTTTTATAACATGAGGATCACCAACATGTGAAATTCGTTCATCAGTTAAAACAACTGTTGATGTATTAAGAACAAGACCTGTTTCTAAAACAAAAAGTAAAAACGAACTAATATTATTTATTAATTTACTCAAAGATTTATTTATGTATTTACCTGTCTTTTTCGGTGATTGACCAACAAAAAAGACAATATCATAATCATTTTTAAGATCATCAAATGTTGCATCAAAATCACAATAACGTTCATATAGAGCATCAGAAAAAGATCGACCAAATACTTCAATAGCAGTCATGTCGATCTAAAATGAGCTGTAGACTTTTGTCTTAATACGTTGATATTCTTGTCCTTGTTGTTCCCTCCCGTTTTTTTTTTCCTTCACTAATATACGTTCGTCTATTATTGCCTTCCCTATAATAAAGCACACAAAAAATGACAAGGTCAACTTTTTATTTCTAATACACTCTTTTGAATACCTCGATCATTAAATATACTCTGACATATACCGTCATTAGATGACTTACTCTACATGTAAAGAATTACTACTGAAGAAACGTTAAAAAATTTAGCACCAGTGTCAAGATAATAATCGATCAATACATTCGAGATAAAAAAAAAAGGAATGAGATAGATAAGAAATAATCTCAGGTCACATTTATTATCAAGAACTGGATACAAAAAAATTTCTGCGATTTACTAACAGAGATAGAAGCGATAGAGAAAAATTGGTCCAATGACTTAAGCAGACAAGTAATCATCTGTACTACATGTACTAGCCCTTTGACACTGGCTTGCTACATCACCAATTGTCCGTTCTTTTCTTTTTCCTTCTGTCACTTTTATAATTCAAACGATCACAACTAGTAAATTGTGCAATCCCATTTTTTTTTTCTTCTTTATCCTGAACACACATACATGTACACACAATCTGTCAATACTTGCTTTTTTACTATACACTCATCACAACTAGCAAACAATTAATCACCCTGTTAATATAATCATGGACATACAAAAAACACCAGTACTTGTTATATAGTATATATGTCTCTATCATATAGAAATGTGTCATTCACGCTATTATGTTAGACATGTCCATCTACAAATACAGACTGGCTTGAAGTATTTTTATATGGCGACGTTTTACTCGCCAAAAAATTGGTTTATTTTCTTTATTCACGAACAACATACAAGAGAATGGAATAGACGAATTCAGTGCATATAAATCAAAAAAAAAATGTTAGACAATGAGAATTATTAGAAAGCAAAGAAGAAAAAAAAAATATATAAAGAAAAAAATCAAAATAAGAGAATGAAATAAAAATTATTTTGATTAATTAGTAAAAATTGACAAAAAAAAGACAGATCGTTTTTATTTTTTTTGATTTTAATGTTATTTAATGGTCAATTTCAAACATAATTGCGCGTTTACCAACTGAATACATAAATGTTAAATCATTTGGTGAACGACGTCGACGATCTAAATATATAAAAAAAGAATTAATAAAACAAAAAATAATTAAACTTACTTTTAATCTCTTCAGCTGTTTTTGGAACAAGACGATATGTTTTAATCTCTTTTGGACATGTACTAACAACAATTGGACCATATATAGCAACATCAGCTTCAGTTAAAGCTGGTGTTTGAACTTTCATTGTTTTACGTAAAACTTCATTATCAGGTAACAATTGTCCTGTCTGAAAAAAAAAAAGAAGATTTTACGTCTTGATAGATTTTTTTTATTGTTTCATTACCATCATAGCCAAAAATGTTTCAATAAGATTAGCCGGATTAGGAACATGTTGACGATCAAGTGGCTTAATAAAACATTTATTGACACCAAAGTCTCGAATAACAGTAATATTCTATTAATAAATAAATTTATAAATAAAACTTTTTTTTTTGTTTTCTTTATGATAAAAAGAAAAATTACATGATCAAAATCTTCAATTATACGAACAGTACTGTTAAAACCGATTTGTGGTACTTCAATTGTTTCAACATTCTTTTTAAGATCAACATTTACCTATGATTAAAAAAGAAATGATAATTCAAAGATATATATACATGTACAATTCTATTTAATCCTTATCTGAACCATCTTATTATTTAAGAAGAAGTAATACTCTTTAATCAAGTAAAAAGATTTTAGAGTAATTAGAATAATAAAATATTATTTTAAGCAACAAAGCAAAACCATTCTTAAAATGCATTGCTCGATGAAAGAGAAAAGAATTTTCTTACCAAGATATATTGAACAAAACTGAAATACCATATCATATAAGCTTATTAAAGAATTTTTTTAATAAAAATTCTCTAGGATCAACGTTATTAGTCATGTGTTTATAGAATTAACTAATAACTTTATGACTTTTATCTAATTTTTCTATGGGATAAATGCCTTTTCTTAATATTTAATATAAAATATAATTTGTTCGAATATAAGTAAATGAAAATCATATGATACAAAAAAAAATATATTTATTAAAATATGACGTACTTCTTGTTGGTATTCCTGTTGAGGTTTTGGTGATTTTGATGGATCTAAAAGTTGATTTTTACCATCATCAAAAGCAGTTAAACCACCATGATCAAAGAAAATCGGTGTATCAGAATCTTTATCCATGGGTTTAACACGAAAACGACATGTTCGACGCCATGTCTAAATTATTTTTTTATATAAAACTTAAATAATATACATAATTTTGTTTTCTTTTGTCTTACATGATTTGTACGATTGATAAAATCAAAGAGAAGCCATGTTCCAATAACTAAACATCCGAGCATAAATAATGCCGAAAGACAACCAAATAAAACTGATGCTTGTTTACGACGAACATCCGCTACTGGTGGTATTGAATTTTCATCTTGTTCACCTTTAATTGGCTAAGAAAAAAAAAAAAAAGTTGAAACTTTTTTTTTTCTTAACAACATTCAACAAGAAACTTACTAAAACAGTGACAACAACATCGGTACTGTTTGTTTCAACCAATTGTTCCTTATCATCAGCCTTAGTTGAATTGTTTAATGAAACGCCTACCATTACCTTATTTTATGTAATAGAACAGAAAATGATCTCTCTATAATAGATAAAGTAACTATGATATAAGAATTATTTTTTTTTTAAGGCGCAATAGATCACAAAAATAAAATAACATTTTGTTAATGACAAGGAAGACGTCGGAGAAAAAAAAAATATATACGCCCTTTTCTTTCTTTTAGTATGAAGAAAAAAATAACGAATGGGTGAAAGAAAAAGAAATGATAGAATCACAATAAATAGAAAAGAAAAACTCGTTAGTTTTCTTTGCTTTACTGTGCAATGGTAATGGATATAAAGTCCTAGAAGAAATGGAAGAGAAAAAAAAACTAATTCATCATCTTTGTTTTTTTTTATTATAATAAAAATCTCGCACCTAAAATAAAATTATTTAAAAAATGCTTCGTACTCTTAGAAAGAAGTCGCAAAAAAAAAAGTTGCTCTATTTCTTTTTTTTTTTCTACGTCACCAGGATTATTTAATTTCAAAAATTTCTTTTTATAAAGATTGAATGCTCAGATAGTAATAAATAAATTTTTATCTCAACAAAATAGATACATTCTTTAAGAGCAAACAAAAAAATAATTTATGGTATGATCATTTTTTTTTTATATGATCGACGTTCTTTTATAAAATGAAAAATTATAATTGTCGCTAGTTTTGGGTAATGTTTACATTAGAAAAAATTATATGCTTGTGATTTTGATTTGAATTTCTACATTAGATAAGATATTAAAGGTGAAGTTAATCATATATTTTGTTAAAGTGTAATATTCAATAGATAAAGTAATCTATGAATTATTATTTGTTTTATACGCAGAACGAAAAGAATAAGAGACGTTCTCCTATTGGTAAAAAGAATACATTGCCCTTATTTTTCTGTATAAATTATCATAAATATGTCGTTCTTACTATAAAATGAATATTCACAATCACAAAGAAAATTTCTACTCAATCATTATAATTACTGATGTGATTTCCAAAGATTTTATTTGAGTGAATGTAAATATGTCAATACAGAGAAAAAAAAGAAAACATTATCAAAATGGTCTTCATATTCCATAGAATACCAATATATAAAACAAAACAGAAAACTAATATATATTTAAATATAAAAATAAAATCTTTTATCAATAATAAAAATTTTTACAATTTTCGATTAATCATTAATTCATAGAGTTCGGAGGTAAACAATCAAGTGTTATGGTTGCTTATGCAGCCAATGAGACAATTATTCATGAAAAAAAAACGAATATATTACGTTGTAGACTAGTCATCAATCAAGTTCTTTTTTGTTGAGATATTAATAATTTAGATTAAGGATGGCTCAACGTATAGTACGTCTTTCACGTCAAACATCACTTCTTCTATTATGTGATATGCAAGACAAATTTCGTCCGACAATAAAATACTTTCCTCAAATTATTGAAACATCGAACAAATTATTACAAGCATGTAAAATACTTGATGTTCCTTATGTAGTCACCGAACAATATCCAAAAGGTAATTATTATCAAAAGAAAGAAAGAAAGTATTCTACTATATTTTAAACATAGGTCTTGGTCGAACAGTAAAAGAACTCGATATCGGCGGTGTTAAACCATTTGAGAAAACAACATTTTCTATGTGTACACCTGATGTTGTATCACATATGAAACAAAGAGTGAAAGGTATGAGTAACAAATAAATTCATTTTACAACTCTATAAAACGTGTATAAAATCATATTTAAGTTTGAAAAAAGTCGATAGATTCTATCCGTTAGAAAAGCCTAAACCACAGTATAATGATTTTCAGAACAACAAGTTTACCGAATTTTGATCTTGAATAAAGTTTGTATTCTATATTCATTTACATACGAACAAGACGAAATATTTTCAACGGTTTATCTTTATATTTAATTTATCATATGTGATTTTTCTATAAAATATCTACATATTAATGATTGTATAGATTTTAATACGGCTATTATTTGTGGTATTGAAGCTCATGCATGTGTACTTCAAACAGCTATTGATTTATTATCACAAGATTATCGTGTTTATGTTGTTGTTGATGCTGTTTCATCACGTTCATTAACTGACAGGTATTATAAAAATATTCTAATGTAGTCTTACATAATGATTATTATGTAGAATGTATGCATTTGATCATATGCGTCAAGCCGGTGCGTTTCTTACAACATTTGAATCAATTGTTCTTCAATTAATACAAGATGCTGGTCATCCAAAATTTAAACAAATTCAACAATATATTAAAACATCTGCAGCTGATACAGGACTTCTTGCTTTAAAAAATATTTCAAATCCATCATCATAAAATGTTTAGTCCCTTTTTTCTTAATTATGATTATTAAATAATAGAAACCCTATGTTTTAATTATAAATGAGTCATGACTTTTCTTTTCTAGATGGCAGTTGATCTTTATATATTTGCAGCTGGTACGGCTCTCACGGGTCTGGTATTTTATTATTTGGCTGGTATGAATTATTCTCTAAGTTTTTGTGAAATACGATTTAGCAATAGTGTCAAAGTAAATAATTTAAATCTTTCCCAACCATGACATACACGTTAGCAACAACACCTTCGTGCTTGAGGAGCAATGTGTCGGGCGCAAAAGAAAACTCTTCTTAATTAATTTTTCAAAAAAATTGTAACTTTAATTAATATTGAGTGTCTAGAAAATAACTACATAAAGAAAATTTTGCATACGCATCTTTAGAGTCGAGTTATGGTCGTTTTATAGAATTTTGATATGAAATTTTTCTCATAGATTCTTAGAATATCCTGAAAGTTTTAGACAAAGAGAATATTTTTATTGTTAAGATATTGAAATTTTAATTTCCTTTCGGTTAAAACTTTTAGGAAATACTAAGAATCATTCTGTTTATCTATGAGTACAATTTCATATCGAAATTTCGTTACTTAATTCTTCAGTGTTAATCTAAAGCTAAATCGAAAATAATCATATTTCAACTCTAATGGTGATAGAAGTTTGGATGATTTTCTTGTTAGCCACGAATAAATGACATATCATTTTTTTTATTAATTCTTTAGAGTACAACAAGAATTTGTTGACAAAACTATAATATTAGTTTAGTTGATAACTTGTAAAAGGTGACAGTTCTTCGTTGAAGTTAGTTATTAATACTTGAAAATAATTTTTTAATAAAGCTTCTCTTATGAATATAAGCTATGAACACAACCTTATCAATGATAAAAATATCAACCTATACAAGGAAGATATTCAAATATTTATATGGTTGTTTTCAGAGTTTTGACCTGAAAGTTCTTAAAAGATACAATAGAAGACCTGGGATATTCTATTGTGAGGAGGAGTTTACTGCCTTATTACATGTCTGGAGGATTAAGTAAAAGAATAGTCAAGAAATATGTCCTAAAATATATAAAATAACACAATCATCTTTTGATTAGTAACAGCAGCTGAATCGTATTTCACATTGCAATCCCGTGAGAATTGTTCTAACAATTTTTATCTTTTTCAAGGAGAACAATGGTCTCTTTGGCATTTGTTTACAATTCCACTGTATACATTTATCTTTATTGTTTTCTTATCATTAAGCATTATTAAACGTTTTGTAAGGAATTTTTCTTTAAAATTTAATCAATATAAATTTGATTGAATGTATTAGAAATCTTCATCAAAGTCTCAATCATTAACAAAAATAATTTCTCAAGAAAAAAATGGAATTACAATTGTTTTTGGTTCTGTTAAAGGAAATAGTCAAGTAAGATTTATTTTTCTAATAAAAATAAAATCATATGCTTTTTTTTTCTTTTCTATTAGACATTTGCTCAATTAACATATGATAAATTATCAAATGAATTAAATCGTCAAGTTATTCTTCAAGATTTAAATGATATAACAGATCCAGAAGAATTTCTTCAAATACAAGTATTTATTTAATTTTTTTTTCTTTGTATTCTTATTAATTTAAAATATTTAATTAAGACTAAAAATCAAAGAATATTATTAATATTTATTTCAACATATGAAGATGGTACACCACCACCATCAGCAAAATGGTTTGTTCTTCATTTACAAGAAGCAGCAACTGATTTTCGTGTTTCAAAAAATGAACTTGAAAAATTAACCTATGCTATATTTGGATGTGGAAATTCACTTTATAATGATAATTTTAATAAAGTAAAAACATCAAATTTTTAAATATAAAAAAAATTTTTTTTTTTTTTTCAATAGGTAGCACAAGAACTTGATCAATGTTTATTAGAATTAGCAGCTAATCAACTTATACCAACTGAATTAGCTGATGAAAATACAGCAAAAAGTATTTATGGAGGTAAAGATTAATTGAATGATAAAATTTTCATATATTTATTTATTAATTTAGGTCTCGAAGGACATTATTCAAAATGGTCATCTCAATTGATATCAGCTTTTCAATCACCAAAAACCGAAAAATGTGATTGTTCAAATGAAAATTCAATAAATTGTTGTCAATCATCAAAAAATAATGAACATTCAATTGAGGTTATTAAAATTATTCATAGAAAAATTTTTTTTAATAGTTTTATATTTTTTTTAGAAAAAAGACAATGGTGAACAATTAAGAATCGAAAGTGATGATGATGATGAAGATGGAGGATGTAAAAATGGTAATGATGATGTTATGGATTTAGAAGATATGGGAGATTATATGGAAACACATTCACCAAATAAAGTAAGATATTTATTATGAAGAAATTTAATAGATAATAATTTGTTTTAGACAACCAAAGGTCCACCAAAAGAGATGATTACTCCATTAATACGTAAATCATTAGAAAAACAAGGTTATAAATTAATTGGTACTCATTCCGGTGTTAAATTATGTCGATGGACGAAAGTATATACACATTAGATATAGAATTTTAATTAATATAAATATTTCTTTTCTATTAATAGTCAATGTTAAGAGGACGTGGAGGATGTTATAAACATACATTCTATGGAATTGAAAGTCATCGTTGTATGGAAACAACACCCAGTCTTGCATGTGCAAATAAATGTGTTTTTTGTTGGAGGTAAATTAACAAAAAAAAAAAACTTTTTTTTTTGTTTTTTTCTTTTATCAAATATAATAGACATCATACAAATCCAGTTGGTACATCATGGCAATGGAAAACTGATGATGCTCAAACAGTGTGTCAAGGTGCTATAGAAAATCATTATAAAATGATAAATACATTTAAAGGTGTACCTGGTGTATTACCTAGTCGACTTGCTGAAGGTATTTAATAGAAAATTTCAATAAAAAAAAGAAAACGATATACGAAATTTTTCTTAATTATCTTTTAGGTATGAAAATTCGTCATTGTGCATTATCACTTGTTGGTGAACCAATTATGTATCCACATATAAATGAATTAATTGATTTACTTCATTCTAAACAAATAAGTTCATTTCTTGTTACAAATGCACAATTTCCTCATGAAATAAGATCATTAGAACCTGTTACACAATTATATGTTAGTGTTGATGCAGCAACAAAAGAATCATTAAAAAAAATTGATCGTCCTTTATTTCGAGATTTTTGGGAACGATTTTTAGATAGTTTACGAGCATTAAAAGATAAAGTAAAAAAATTAAAAAAAAAAAAATATTTTATTAAAATTCAGATTTTATATATTATAGGGTCAACGGACAGTATATCGATTAACATTAGTTAAAGGTTATAATACTGAAGAAATAGAACAATATGCTAAATTAGTTGAACTTGGTGATCCAGATTTCATTGAAGTTAAAGTATGTTAAAATTTCTTAATAGAAGCAAAGTATGTAAAACATATTTTTCTTCTAGGGTGTTACCTATTGTGGAGATTCAAGTGCAAGTCATTTAACAATGGCTAATGTTCCATGGCATGAAGAAGTTGTAACATTTGTTCAACTTCTTTGTGATCGTTTACCACAATATGATTTAGCATGTGAACATGAACATTCAAATTGCATTTTACTTGCTCATAATAAAGTAAGAATATAATAAATGAAAGAAAAAAAAAGAATTTTTTATTTTATTTTCATAAACAATTATTTTGTAGTTTCGTGTTGATGGTAAATGGCATACATGGATTGATTATGAACGATTTCATGAACTTGTTACTAGACATAAAGCTACATCAGGTGTTGAAACATTTACTTCATTAGATTATATGGCAGTAACACCTGATTGGGCAGTTCTTGGTTCAAATGAACGTGGTTTTGATCCGAGTGATACACGATGGTATCGAAAAGCAACAGCAAAGAAAAATTTGTCTGGTTGTTAATTTTACTTTTGATGTTTGTTTGTTTGTTAATGTGTATCGTAAAAATGAACGATCTCATTGTTTGTGTGTGATTTAAAATCAAGAAACAAACGTGTTTTTTTTTCTATTATTCTATGGTTTTTGTTTTGTTTTCTAGATGGCATCTCGTGCTCGTATAGAAAAAATGTCGGCGGAAGTTGTCGATACAAATCCATATAGTCGTTTGATGGCATTACAACGAATGGGTATTGTACAAGATTATGAACGTATAAGAGAATTTTCAGTTATGATTGTTGGCGTTGGTGGTGTGGGAAGTGTAGCTGCAGAAATGCTTACACGATGTGGTATTGGAAAGGTATATTAATAGAAAAGAAAATGATGGATTTAGGTAGCGCCCTCTTAGATTCCATCAGGTGCAAGTCCGAAAAATTTTCGATCCCAATGGTCTCTATACGTCTCTTCTTTTTTTTTGATTCTTAAAGAGAATACAATTAATCCTATTGAAATCTTTATCACAGAAAGAATACCTCCCAGTCAGACAAAAATTTTGAAAAACGCGTTTAAACGCACAATCGGGAGCCGCGACTGTGATCCATTAATGCTCATTAAAAAAACGCACGAAAACGCGTTTATTGGCGTTTTTTGCAACTTTCTGGGCGTTAAAACGGTGAAAACTCCAATTTTTGAGCGTTAAAACGTNGCTTCCCTAATCTTGATGTGAGTGTGATATATTTCTTCGATAATATCTGATCCAAAGTGAAAACTTTTATCGACCATCTATACAGAAAATATGTTAAAAGAAATCCAAAATCAACACCGTTCTCCCGATTACAGGATAAAGAATTTCGTGTAACAAAATTGAAACTTTGTTTTACTCTATAGAGTGTTCAAAGTGTTTTTACTTAAATTAACAAACAATTTTCATATTACAACATTATAAAGCACTCCACCTAAGTACAGACGATCTTGTGTATTCAATAGTACTTCACTTTCCAACCTGAATATATTTGAACGAGTTTTTTTAGGATGGCTTAACACTGGTAACATGAATACTGCACGATATCGTCATACAGCATCCGTATTAACAAATAGAAAAGTGTTAGTTACTGGTGGAGAGAACGTTAGTTCTGTTTTTAATAGTACTGAATTGTATGATTCATCAATTGGAACTTGGACAATCGCTAGTACTATGAATAATGCACGTCGAGACCACACAGCATCCGTTTTACTAAATGGAAAAGTATTAGTTACTGGTGGATATAATGGTACTTTTGATCTAGATAGTGCTGAGTTGTATGACCCAACAACAGGAGCTTGGACAATAACTGGTAGTATGAGTGATGCAAGATATTCGCATACGGCATCCGTATTAAAAAATGGACAAGTATTAGTTACTGGTGGATATAATGGTAGTTCTTCTGTTGATAGTGCTGAATTGTATGATCCAACAACAGGAACCTGGACAATAACTGGTAGTATGAATAATGCTCGGTATTACCACACAGCATGCGTATTAAATAATAGTCAAGTGTTAGTTATTGGTGGATATAATGATAGTTTTACTCTAAATACTGCTGAGATTTATGACCCATCAACGGGATATTGGACAGACACGAGTAGCATGAATACTACACGACGTTGGCACACAGCATCGATATTAGCCAACGGAGCCGTGTTAGTTGCTGGTGGATCTAATGGTAGTTCTTATCTAAATAGTGCTGAATTTTATGATGCGTCAAACGAAACTTGGACAAGGACTGGTAGTATGATTAGTGCACAATATAACCGAAAAGCGTCCGTTTTAACAAATGGAAAAGTCTTAGTTACTGGTGGACTCGGTGTTACTGATACCACAAATAGTGCTGAGTTGTATGATCCATTATCAGAAAGTTGGACACCGACTGATAACATGAATAATGCGCGATTTTGGCACACTGCATCCATATTAACAAATGGAAAAGTGTTAGTTACTGGTGGATACTTTCTTCGTGCTCTCAGTAGTTCAGAAGTGTATTATCCATCTCAAACAGATGAACAATGAATAATTTTATGTTTACAGGTGCAAGCAATTTTGACATTCACAAACTAATTTGATAAAGAGAACTATTAGATTTAAATGACAAAGAATGATTTTCTTAGATATTTTTGTCAGTTTGCCATACATTTGAGAATTGGATTTAAAATATCAAAATAATTTTGTTATTTTAAATTTTAAATTTATCTTCAGTACAAATATTCGGTTTCCTTTATGTCAGTAATCAATGTCCTATCAATACTTCAGGCTGCATCCGTAGATTGAATTTTGAGCTTTTTTGCATGTAAATTTTCAAAGATTTTGTTTTCTTTTGGAATAAAAATTGTAGTTTCTTGTCTCTAATATATCTAATAGCCAGCTCAGAGATGGCGGAGCGATTCTAATCTAGGGGAGGCTCAAAACTTCTCAGGAACGATAGGAAGGTGATGTTCGGGGAGGGATATTTTCTAGCTTTTCCACTTTAACTTTTATCAAGGGATATCGGATGTCTCAATGTGTTTTTGAACAGCATCTATTTGACATATCGGCTTTCACAAGCGTGACGCAATGACGTTTTGTCCACAGTTTCTTTAGTTTCTTTTAGAAACCAGACCACTTAGAAATGTGATTCTTTTATTAAATGATACGTCTCTCTACTCTGTCACAATTCGTGAAAACCCGAGCTCGTTTGGCTTAGTCGTTTGAAAATTCTGGCAAAAACACTGAGCAAAACGCGATGATGAAAATTGGACAAAAAGTTGAGGGTGACATGTTTGTTCGTTGTTTTTTTCTGAATACGCACTACGATGGAAAAAGCGATTCATAAGGACTTTGTAGCCGACAGTATGGGGTATCCGGCGAAAAAATAAAATTGTTCAAAAAGATTATTTACTGGCTTGTTATTTCGGTTTAATTAACATAACATGATGATGATTTTGTAACGCGATGACGAAAATCAGTAAAATGCGCTCTGTTTTATCTTATCGAAATCTTATTGATGATTGACAAATGTGAGCAAAACCACCTTTTCTTAGAACAAAGAAGAGATTTCGTATGCTTTGGGCTAGGCCCTATTTGACGGAAGTATTGATATTACAACTCGGTTTTTTAATTTTCCGGCACAAGAGTTGACGCGTTACGAATTTTTGCCGATATATGCCCTTCTATAGGCGACTGATATAATCTAGGAGCGTTGTCGAAAGATATCCTATGGAAGTTGAGAGTCCTTCGTGGTTTTTTTTTTTTGGAATTTCCAGGATTCATTTTAATTAAAAAAATTCTCTATTTCATAGCATAGAACATAATATAACTTTACTAAAAAAATCCATGATTTGCAAGAAAAAGCGTTCATCTTTCAGCTGTTCTTCATCTGAAGTCTTGTCTACTTTTATCTTCGGTGTCATATGCCCGTGTTTGCCTCAATTTCGTTCAGTTGACGATGAAAGAAGTATCTAAGTACAGGAACTTTCAGAAAAGTTTCGAAAAAATGAAATATAGACGCTGTTGTTGAATTCTCTACAACAATGCATCACAACGTCTTGTCCATCTCTCCTGATGAGTTCTTAGAACAGTGAAAGATAGGATATATAAAATATTGCTATGTCGTATCATGTTGAAAGTAATAAAAATATTTGTCATACATATTTTTNAAATCATAGAAAAACTTATAGTCGTCTTTTTGTAGACAAAAAACTTCATGAATTTTGTGAATCAGAATAGTTTTTCTTGCTTTTACTGTAGAAAGACATCAGTGGCATATCAATTCATTGGACAATAGCCTATAGCTGTCTACTCCTGAAAACAATTTGACTGATAAATAGTCCACAAATAAAAAAAATCTTCGGCTATGCCACTGAATGACACGTATGTTAGGCAGAGGCGGCGGAGCGATTCTAATCTAGGGGAGCCTCAAAACTTCTCAGGAACGATAGGAAGGTGATGTTCGGGGAGGGATATTTTCTAGTTTTTCCACTTTAACTTTTATCAAGGGATATCGGATGTCTCAATGTGTTTTTGAACAGCATCTATTTGACATATATACCCTTCTATAGGCGACTGATATAATCTAGGAGCCTTGTCGAAAGATGTCCTATGGAAGTTGAGAATCCTTCATGGTTTATTTTTTTTTTGGAATTTCCAGGATTCATTTTAATTAAAAAATTTCTCTATTTCATAGCATAGAACATAATATAACTTTACTAAAAAGAAATCCATGATTTACAAGAATAAGCGTTCATCTTTCAGATGTTCGTCACCTGAAGTCTTGTCTACTTTTATCTTCGGTGTCATATGCCCGTGTTTGCCTCAATTTCGTTCAGTTGACGATGAAAGAAGTACCTAACTACAGAAACTTTCAGAAAAGTTTCGAAAAAATGAAATATAGACGCTGTTGTTGAATTCTCTACAACAATGCATCACAACGTCTTGTTCATCTGTCCTGATGAGTTCTTAGAACAGTGAAAGATAGGATATATAAAACATTGCTATGTCGTATCATGTTGAAAGTAATAAAAATATTTGTCATAAATATTTTTTCACACAAAAATCTTGAAAACTTGAATCTGTTTTTCAAGAAGCAAAATGTTCTCTTGAGTTGTCTCAATTGGTTTTGAGAGAACTGAAAACAAAGACGTGCAAGATACTATATTTTTCACTCTTCTAAATTAAATTTCCTCCAGTATTTAAACGAGTAATTGTCTGACTGTTCACTTTTAAGTCTTTCAGGCGATCTTCAAACACGAAACGTATCATTCTGGTATTACCATTGCATTTAGTAGTGTTTTAATACATTAAACTTGGTTTTGATAAAAATTCGGCCTTTTTAGTAGCGTTCAGTTTACTGTTATC
>CAJNSZ010001442.1:11170-27031 GCA_905329745.1 Rotaria sp. Silwood2 | reverse complement strand
CCACACCCACACCCACACCCACACCCACACCCACACCCACACCCACACCCACACCCACACCCACACCCACACCCACTTATTTGTATGGTCCGATTCTTGTTTACATGCCACAATGATGTGTTACTTTCATGGGAAAAAAGCAAAGATAACATTCAAAATGTTTGACACCTCCAATTATAAAAGAATAATATGAAAAGGAATGTCTCAGATTAAGCTGCCTAGTCGGAAACAATGGATGAAAGCAGCAATGACCTATTTTATTTTGTTATTCAAATGACGTGTTATTTCACGATCACATTACGTGAGATTAATATTTTTGGGTGTATCAAAGTATGCAATTTCCCCCTGTTCTAACATGAGAATACGGTCACTATTGACTACTGTATTCAATCGATGTGCAATCGTTAATATGGAACGATCACGAAACTTGTCAGCAATCACCTCTTGAATCTTTTTATCAGTGTCATGGTCAACATTTGCTGTAGCTTCATCAATCAGCAATATTTTGCTCTTCTTTAGAATTGCTCGAGCTACACAAATCAATTGACGTTCACCGGCACTCAGATTAGTACCTGATTCGGCGATCGACATATGCAGCCCATCGGGATGATTGCGTACCAATTCCTTCAGTTGAACGGCTTCAAATGCTGAAAGACATTCGTCATCTGAGTATTGTTCGAATGGATCAATATTGTACCGTAGCGTGCCGCAGAAGAGAATGGGTACTTGAGGAATAACACTCAGATGAGAACGAAGATGATTGAGTGAAATTCGTGAAATATCAATTTCGTCGATCAGTATAGTACCATTGATTGCGGACTGATCGACTAGTCGAAAGAGAGCTTGAAGAAGTGATGACTTCCCGGCACCTAAAAAAAAGCAGACATAGATAAACACACTTTCTGCCGAAGAACAATAACTTCGTTCTATGTTTCAGGTGTTTTGAGAGAAGACTTAGCATTTGAAATACATATCATAAAATATTCTTCATAAAATGCTAGAACTTTATGTTATATCAATTACTGAAGAGACCTTCTTGATAAGAACAAGTGAGATGACTAATGAAATGATTCATTAAAAAAACACAGCTCCAAATTCCCCAATCGCTTCAATTAAACGTTTCAAGTCAACTACAGGTAGAATTAGCTTCATATGTCCTGTAGTCAAAATTTAAACTGCTGAATCATGTGTCATTACTAATTATTCATCTTTCTTTCATTCATGCTTTGATATTAGAGTGAAATATTTCACAAGATCACATTTCTTATTATTCAGAGGCCATTTCTTAGTTCTGTATGTAACAAAAACAGTTACTAGCTTAGTTCTTGCGATATTAAAATGTGAAACAAGATGGACAACCATAGTGCCATGTTTAATAGACTCCCTCTAGGCTAGAATGCCTTTCTTCTATGATCAATATTGAGAAATAGTTGGAAATTCAACTTTTCCCCCAGATACTTCAGCATTAATTTCCAATATTGCGATGAAAATATTAGCATAGATAATTGTATGAATATTTCAATAATGAACAAAATATTCTTAAGAAATTATGAAGTAAGTGCATCCATAATTATCTGAACAAAAGTCTTTTCAGTGGGGTCCAGGTTAGATAAACAGATGCCACACACATTCTACCATTTTCAGAACTAGAAAGCAAATATCAATGGGGTACAAAACTGTCTTGTGTAAATGAAAATATATTTAATCGAGCGCACTTCACTCTATCTGTTCATTGAAATATTATCTGAAATCTGTGATCGTTTAGAAGCCTTCCCTCAGTTTTTCTTCCGTTGTTGCTACGTTACCAATACTCACTTCTATTTTTAGTTTGTTTTAGTTATTCATCTCTGTTCTGGTTTTGGCTTCATGCTAGCATCCATTCTGCAGTGATCACTGTCGAAAGATGGAGATGCGCTTTAGAAAGTTTCTATGAGTGAAAACAGCGAGTCTTGTCATTTCACATCAGCGCTGACCTATTTCATTCAGTGATGTTAAGTTGTAGCATGTCTTCTTGTCGTGACATATACGATATTCTGACACACTACTGATCATTCCTGTCCATGAGTATAGCGATTTGTACGTGGCCAATAGGCAATCTTGATTATTCGAGCTCCTGATAACCTGAAAGAATTAGCTTGTTTTAGAAGCCGCTTAGTATTCACATATTGGTGTTTCCTTCATATGGATTGGAGACTTTACACTGTTTTTCTCTGTAACAATCTGTGGGAAAGCTCAGAGGTGCTACTTTTTCTCGTTATATTCTTCCAGTCTTCATTTTCAAACAGCCTTCACAAAATCAGTAGAAAACATTACACCACAGTTCTTCATGTGCCTCATTACGTACTACAACCTTAAGTTATGTCCAGAAAGAATTAAGCACGATCAGCTCCTTTTATTCTTGAAAACGGAGATAGTTAGAATTTCATTCGTTGTGTAAAATGATAGCCACTTGAAAAGACAGATTCCATAAAGTGAAGCTTAGTAAAGGTCTCATGTTTTCAATGCGACACACAAAAAGATAATTGGTTCCTTTTCTAGAAAAAATAGGGCGCTGCTTACAAATGTTTCTTGTAAGGAGAATCGATGCAGAATCTGAAGCGATTCATATCGAGAGAATTCGGCACTTCCTTGAATCTTCACTAAGACTAAATTGCAGCATATACTATCATATATTGTCAACAGTGCCTCAGAAAACAGCAGAAAATCGAAATATATTGTTCTTTCATGAGCTTAGCACACCGTGAATAGTTAGAAAATCGTTCTCCGTGATCACATTCTTCGATTTCCTTCATAGACAGACAGAGTCATTGTCTTCTGTTTATATCTATTCATTTTCGGCTGCTTTCTAGATGAGAGCTAAGCATACCTGTCCGACCGATAACTCCGATCTTTTCTGTGGACTGGATTCGTAGATTTAGATTTTTGAGTACAGGATCGAGCTCTGGTCGATAGCGAAAAGTGTAGTCTTTAAATTCGATAATACCACGAGATGGCCAATCACTTGTTGGTTGAATTAGAACATTGCTTTTCTGACTGTTTTGATGACTTTCTGGCAGTAGTTGACCATATTCATGAACACGTTCAGCGCTGGTCATGAAATTTTCCGCTTCGGCTGATTGTCGCATAGACCATTGAAAGAGACCCGTTAAAGTGATACAATAACTGATACTAAGTGCTGCTGCTGACGGATCGATCTGATGACGCAACGCTACAGCTAGAATAGCCGTAACCAAAGTGAGCAAAGATGCTAGCAGATCGAGCCGTAAGCCGAACCAACTCGCCGCACTGAAGAGAATGAAATAAGCTCGTGAATTGTTATCGATTCTTTCGATGAACATATTCAAAAAGTCAACTTGAACGTCAAATGCTCGGATACTTGTGAGTCCATCTAATGACGATGAGAACAAAGAATAAATAGGACTACGGGTGACACCTTCTAGTCGTTTTAGTTGACGACTCGAACGTACATAAAATCGACGAAGCCACAAAACTGTGGGAATCAAAGGCACGAGTATTAGAAGTACCCAGGGATTAGTCCTTCCGATGATTACGATAGAGCCAAACGTCATCAGTAGATATTGCATTGTATCAGTTAAAGCAAGAGGTAATGATTCATCTAAAACTTGTTGGTCCTTGCTTGCTCGATTCAGTATTCGTCCACTTGGATTGCTTTCAAAGAAACGCAAAGAAGTGTACAATATGCCTTTGAGCATTCGATTGTGAAAAAAAGTCGAACCACGCAGCATAATATAAAAGATATAGCCAGCACGTATCAATGCAACGATCAATGTCGCAATGATTACACCAAGATAGACGTAAGCATAATATGATGAGCGTTGTTTTTTTTCATCTTCTGCAGACCATAGCGCAAGCCAACTATTTGTAAAATCGTACAAAGCCTCACTACCAAGCATAAAGATGATCATAAGAAAAAGGCCAAACCAACCTAAAGGCGGTGAAGTAAATAATTCTAGCCAAATACTCCACTTTACATCACCGTCAACTGACGTCTCACTCTTTACAATCGAATTCTTATCGTTCAGATCCGTGTTAACTACCCAAAGTGTCTCCTTGCCGTGTGATGAGTCAGATTCTGATGAATCATTCGAAAGTTCAATAGTAGGACGTTGTTCAATATTTAATTCATCTAGACGACCGTACGTTAAGAGAATTATTTGATCTGTTTCAACTAAGAAATGTGTCTGGTGCGTAACCAAGATTCGAGTCTTTCCGCGAAGAAGGCTACGAGGACCAATGCATTGATCAAAAATATTTTTTGCCACCTTTGGATCAACGGCTGCCAGTGGATCGTCGAGTAAATACAAGTCAGCATCAGCATAGAGAGCACGAGCGAGTGATATTCGAGCTTTTTGTCCTCCACTTAAATTAACACCTTTGTCACCAATCATCAATAAATCACCAATTTCGCCAAAACCATGCAGATCGATGTCAAGACAACAGGCCTTTATCACATTTTTGTAACGTTCTTCATCCATTGGTTTACCAAGAAGAATATTAGCTCGAATAGTGTCAGCAAATATCCACGCCGATTGCGGAGCGTATGAAATCGAATTAACATAGAGTTTTAAATTGCCACTGATAAGATTGATCTCTCCGAGAATAGCAGCTAGTAGCGATGACTTGCCAGCACCGATAGCACCTTTCACTCCAACTAGGTTACCACTTCTGATTTTGAGATGGAGAGATACCAAAGAAGGAGTACCTTGCCAGGAAAATGATGCATTTTCCATGATGACTGCATGATTTGCATTTTCGTTTCCCAATGTTTCACGTCTGTTCAATAGCATGTCGAGTTTCATAAATTGATCAATTCTTCTTGCAGACACACGAGCTTCACTGAATTTCTCGATCAACAACGGCATGAAAATTGTCACTGGAATTCGAATCATGGAAAAGAAGGCTAGGGTGGAGAAAATATTTTCTGGAAGCAAAGTTTGGCCCATTAACCAGCTACCACCGAATGTAGCAAGAGATATCAAAGGTAACGTTGAAAAGGAAAGAGCTGTATTAAGAGCTCTTAAGTAGCTCGATTTGTAAATGTTCGATAGTTCATGTCGACGTGTTTCATGAACTCGCTGTTCGATGGCTTTTTCCCAATTGTACATTTTTATGATCTGACATCCGTTGACGATTTCATTGATGATTTGTACGCGCTTGTCAGTACAAGCCATCGTGGCCTTTCGATATCGGCCGAATTGTCTACTGAAAATCAGCTGAATGGGTACTAATGAAATCAGAACTGCATAGCCAAATAATGTCGGTATTCCGATGCTCCACCAAACGAGGCCAAACGTCACAATAGCTTCCAGTGGTACCTGAACTAGAGCATGAACAAAAATGCTTAGTTCTTCAAATTTGCCAGCATCGTTGGCTACTAAATTAATCGCAAGTGCCGCAGTAGTCTTGTGAAGAGCTGCCGTATTGGTGGTCAACAAATGCTTATAAATGGCAGATGACAATGTATTGCGAACTCGCATGCCTATTCGTACATTTCGAAAGAAGATTTGTTGATTAAGCACGGCTTGTATCATTGCAGCAATGGAAAGAGTTATGGCATATAGATAACCGGCGTACGCAGGTAAATCTGATTGACCTTTAATGTAGATAACAAGTTGTCGAATAATCAACGGCTGTGCAGTACGAGCCAAAGTAAGTGGAAACACAAGGAATATACTGATTAGAAAATCTTTGTGAAATATTCTCTTGAATACATGCCATGTGCCTTCCCATTTCGAACTATAAGCGTTCACTCTGTTCAACAAGACTGAACATTTATCGTTGACAGAAAGATCGTTAAGATCGTCTTCAACAAGCGTACGTTTATTACCCAAAGAGAGAATCGGTGTTATCCACATCAGTAGTGGTATCTGTATCCATCTTGTCCACGACGATTTAGCCCAATCCAAACGACATTGTGGTCTGTGTGTACCTAGAAAATATTCTTATCGAAATAAAACTGCATTCCGTTCTTTAGCTGAACTATCTATGTAGAAATGTGTAATCTCTTTTGATGTAGATTAAATCATCTTAATTCTTTTACTTTACACCAGTAACAAAAGTTCTGCCATCAGATATGCTTCTACCGCTACTTCATGAAGTGTTTTATGATTTTTATTCAATGAGCAGCTTCACTCGTAAGTGTCAGTGTGTCCTGAAATTATTGAATTGCAAATGAATCATGGAGAAACTCCTTGATTGTAGTGGCGATCAGGAATTGTAAAATTCTAGTATTCCGTCACTTCCTAATATACGAAATGTATCGAAGTCGTTTCAATGATACATGGGCGGTTATTTTCATACATGCAATTTCTTGAATCTCTTCCTCCTCTTCTATGAATTCAAGTTATATTTCTATAGATTACGCATGCATGCTGCTCAAGAATCTCCGAAACCTATGTTGAAAACGGAAATTTATTTTGAATCACCTGCCCAAGCTTTTCAAGTTTACAGATAAAATAGAAAAATAGGAACTTCTAATAAAGCAGCTTGAGTCAGAAATAGAATACTTGACAATAACGAGCTCAAGAATATAGACGAAGTTATTTTTCAAAAGATCTCTTTATTTTATACGATTAGCTGTTCCAAGTTAATATGTACAGAGAAAGCTAATGACACTGCACTCTAAAAAATAGATTTTTTTACCAAACCCCCGAAAAAGGTTCCGCAGATTTGAAAAAGCATTCAATTGCCTCTAAAGTCTTGAAAAACGATTCTTCAGTTCTACGAAACCTTTAAAAGTCCTTCCTGTGTAGCCGTGGAATGAACCTTTAAAGGTTCCGTAGAACTGAAGAATCGTTTTTCAAGTCTTTGAAGGCGATATGATGCTTTTTTAAATCTGCTGAACTTTTTTACGGGGTTTGGTAAAAAGCCTATTTTGTAGAGTACCTATTACAGTGAAAAACGTGTTCAATACTCAGGAGAATGATTCCGATCGAAATCCAATCGGATTGTATTGGGTTTTTATAAAATCGACGAAATTCTATCAGGATCCAGGAGACGGACTGACTTTCGGATCCCTAGTGTTGAATATTATCGGATCCTACTGTAGGGATTTGACGGAATTCCAAACAAGCTTTCGACCCATCTCGAGTAATGTCATCAGATACTAACTAATACCTAATTAAGAAAATAGGGTTCATCCGTCAGATTCGTTTGTAGTTTCGTCTCCCGGGACCCGATCGGACTTTGTCGGTTGATCGGATACGATAAGATCTAGTCGGATCTAGTATCGGATTCATTCACCTGGGTATTATAATAAGTTTCAAGCGAATATAGTTCATCCATTGGAACAGTACGCATGGTATTGGTAATCGACTCATCCCTTGAACGGTACGTACTTTCAGTTGGCGGAGAAACGTCAGATGCAGAAAAAATACGAGTCGACCATTTGACTGCTTCTCCGATATTTACTACGTTTCTTCCAACCATAGTTCGATCACAAGCAGTTGCTGCGAGTAAATGAAGAAAATGGTTTATGATATCTACCTTTATTGCACCAAAAGTTTATTACAGCTATTTTTCATTTTCTTCTATTGTTCCTTATCTCATTGTCAACACCCCCAAGCGGATTCAGCTGCTCGAAGTATTCTGATAAATAAAGAATACTATTTTATTGAGAATATCGAGGCACGTTATACGATACATAAAAGATTCATGTTGCATCGAGCCTAGATGAATTATACGATTGCGATATCACCACAATTCATGTTGGCAATTTCTATGTCATGACTTTGCCAAGTGCAAATGTGGCCTGAAAAACAAACGCAAGTTCTCCATCTAAAGATCGCTATCCGCAATGCTATCATATCAACCAATTATCCACTGAAGTGTGGTCGTGGCTGTGGTTGTGAGCATTTCAATAATCCACACTCACATCCTCCTCCATTCTTTGAGATTTCGATGTTATGAGGCAGCAATGAATATCTTCATTGCTTATGGTGTGGGTGAGGTTTATGTACGGATGAATAGAAGACTCCCAGTCTCACAACCCACCACGATTATCTGCTGGCATCTTCTTCCAAGCAGGCAAAAGTTTTAACCGACGTAGTTACCATGTCAGATAGCTACCAAGTCAAATGATTCTATCTCAGTTGACTACCAAGTCAGATGGTTATTAACTTAGATGGTTACCAACTCAGATGTTACTATATATGACTTAATTGACAATCTCATTAGTTTTAAACTTTTCGATATAGAATGAATCATGTGTGATCAGCTATTTCTCGGTCAAAAAATGTAGTCGGTCATATAGGAATCGACGAAAATGGACTAATTAGGTACAGCTTACATTTGTAAGTATAAAAATGAAGAGATTTTTGTAAACTATAGTGATACATTAGAGAAAGTTTCGCTATATATTAGTTCAAAAGTCCTTTCATCTTTGAATTTCTTCTAAAAATTTAGAAACGATTTTATTACAAAACAATTTTTCATAAATGAATAAAATATATCTTTTCGTATAGGGGTCGCTGTTTGCGCTTTTCGAGTATTTCGCATGAGTTTGAGAACGCATTTCTTTTTCAATAAGATCCAAACATATTCTTCGAAACAGGCGCAAAAGAGAACAAAAAATATGTAATCAACTGTTGTTTTTTAATGAACTGTTTCTTCTTAAGAAAATCGTAATTATTGAAATAAGATTTATAATTGAGTTTGTAACAGATTTGATTGTGAACGAATTCCACTTCTACTTATCAAGTCTCAGCATTAGAAACTGATTTGAACAAGTTTGACTAAAAAATTAATTATCTGTTTTTTTTCGCTATTGAGCTATTGAGAAGGTTATACATATGTTACCAGTAATCGATTTTATTCATTAGAAAAGCAGTTTCATTTGATATCGTGCTAAGATGTTAGATTAAATCGACTGTATTTCTCTAAGAGAATTGACTAGTAACGATCGTTTGTCTTATTTTTCACAGTGTAGTATCTTTCTCTTTTTCATTCTTCCAAGATGAAATATGTGAGAAAAGGGTATGAGTGTGGATATGGGTGTGGGTGTGGGTGTCATTGTTGTCTTTACTCATACCCACACCCTCGATGTCCATTTTGATCATTTCATGCACTCTGTTACTAAAGAGATTTCTCACTACTCAACTAGGATTTTTAGGCTTATTGTCTTCTGGCAATGAGAATATGAGGTAACCTTGAGGAATTTGAACATAGTAAGAATTATACATGCTACTATTGAACGATAATTACTGATCATGCTCTCGTTGTTTGGTGAAAACCACTGAACTAGTTGTTTTGTGTCAGTAGTAGTAATCCTGAAATATCGGGCAAAATAGCGTTAAAGGGCGTTTACAGTGGCCGCGGGAAAAATCAAATATGGGGTGGGGGGGGTGTAAAGGGGTGTTTTCAGGAAAATCTTTCAGAGAAAGCGTAAAATGTAGACAAAATCTGAGTTTTTTGTTGGAAAAAACTGAACATTTTAGGTTATCAGAGGGAGGGGTGTGTGTGTACACACCTCACTTTCGCGGCTCCTGTGCGTTTATCTCCAATTGTGACTTATCCTTTGGTCTTGATGCACTTCATCTTACAGTCCAAATAAAGAGCTCGGTCAGACGAGCATTTACGGCAAGTTATCGATTGACGATTATTTCAAAAGTGTAAATGAGTTTATTGCTTCGATTTTAGCAAAGTAGAATTTCGTTGTCGCGGCATTCTCTCCACAACTCAAGGTTATTGATGATGATTTGTGGTTTACACAACTATATATTGATCCTGTCTCACTTTCTAGAAATGTCTCAAAATGATCTTCCAGAAACCTCTAAAGATAGGCTTTCAGAAAGGTAGCCTGTACAAGAGACAAAAACTTTTGCACCTTACTGTATTTTCAAATGAAATCAGTATCAATAGAATACGTTTTAAGACACTTCAACGAGACAATTATCAGCTGAAAAAAACTTTTTTATCGATTGTGACTTGATAGTATAATGAAGATTGTTTTGAGATGTAGCAAAAATGAAATGTAAGAGATAAAAAAATTGAATAGCAGTTTCATATCAAACATTGTTTATTTGTTTTTCTTTTCATTGTTTATTAGCATTCTGAAGAATTGTTGACTTCATCAAAATCATGATAAAATATTAATAGAATCTTTTGTTTCTGTAAGATTGACATCATTCATATATCTATTATTGCTAATAATAATCTGCATGCTTATAATAGTAGTTGGTTCTTCGTTAATATCAGCCTTAAAGCTTTTCTCTCTCACAAATTATAAAATGGTAAAAAGAAATAATTCCTAATGAATTTTATTAAATGAAAGGTTGATAAATATAGCCATTTTAAAAATAGATTCTCTACAATGGTGAGAAGTCGACAGGAACTCAAATTATATCAAGACAAGTGTTGCCTGACATTTTTAACAAGAAAAGAATGTAGGAAAATTTACTCGTTAAAAGGGTAAAAAAAATATTTGTTTCATAGTAAATTTAGAACTAGGAAAACAGAGTTATGTTCTTTTATCAATAATAACAATCTATTAACTAATAGAACAGATGTGTGAAGTGATGATTTAGTAGGTGCTGGTAACACATTAAAATATCAAACCTGTTTTATGTTCTTGCATTAGAGCCTGCTACACTTTTATGTATAGAAGAATAATCATTCTATATTAACTGAACTCGTAAAGACTATTTTTTAAAGGCATGCAGTTCTGTACGATTTTCTTGATCTTAACAATAGATTTAACACTCAGTAAGAACGACTGTGTTCTGAAGAAGTGAAGATAATTGTCTCGATTGTTATCTGTACTCTTATCTTCACGAGAAGTACTAATCAATTACAGTTCTATTCCTTTCGATCATCGCAAGTGAGCCTCTTCTGAAGAAGTCAATCGTAGCTTACTTAGAATGACGAATATAGAGTAAAATTTTGAAAACTATAATCTAACTACGAAAATATCTGCTGAATGTCGACCAGCTTTGGTACAGATCTAAAAAAGAAGTTCTTGTTTGGATATAATAACAACGTATCCGTTCAGAACACTAGAAGGAAGAGAAAGTCATGATAATATGATAGACTGTATTAAATAGGAGTATCTTGGAGGTGTGCGTGGATATGAGATACCGTATGTTGTTAAATCTTCATAAATTTTTGATATAATTTGTTCGAATTCCAAGCGATAGCGTATACTCTCTCCATAAAGGTCTTTGATCTTGTTTTGTAATTAAAATAAGTTCATCATGTTTTTTAATTATTTATATCTAATTTAATTTTCAAATATTTTCTTTCCTGTCATCGATCTTTATATTTATTTATTTTTCTTGTTTTTCAGTTGTGTTTTGGTAACAATCTTACGTTTGTCAAAAACATGTTAGAAAAATTTCAAACTCGTACAGAGTCTAAACACTATTTGAAGTGATCCTATGATAATTAAGATATGGAATAACAATACTATATCCAACTGCGAGTATTCATTTGAGTCTATGCTACTAGAACTACAAATGTAAACGTATCCAATTTCTATAATTCTCTTCTATCAACTTCAAAAAAATCTACTTATAAAATTTAATTTTCAGATCAATATTCATTTTTAAATATATTTGAAATAGATATTGCACTTTAGTCACTGAGCTATCGGCTCAAGATTTTTTTTCTGTGATTTGGGAATGATGCTTTGCCACCTTTCGCTCGTAAACACACAACATGTCGTCAGATGAATCATTTTTACTATTCTTGTCATTCTTTCTATTCATCATATACACTATTCTATATATAAAGAGTGAGCCAAAAGTCTTCTTTGTACTTCATAGAAAAATTTACTTTTTTCATTTATGACAAATTGAGAAATGCTCAAAGTTGGATAGATAGTAAATCAGCATTAGATTTGTATTATGCTAAATTTTCCTAACTATAATCCAAGTTATAGCGAAGATATATAACATCGAGTTAAGAGAAGAGTTTTTTTCGCATGATGTAATACAGTTTTTACTCATAAAAACTATATAGAGTAATTGATTTTCATCCTAAATAAAAAGACAAACAACTCAATATTCAACGTTTCCATCCGTGATCTTAGTCGGTTTTGCTGATTGACCAATGCTTCTTATTAATCAAACATTAAAATCTTCTCTTTTGATGACTATCTTCGTGTATAATTGATTCAAGTTAAAAGTTGTTCTTCAAACATTAATAATTATTTCCGTGATATTGATATTTAATTGTAAAATTGACGAAACTGGAGAAGAATATATATAATAATCAAACATCGAAAAAAAATTACCGAAGAAACTATCATAATGTCCAATGCTCAGAACATAGCGTAGAGCTAATCAAAGGTGTGAAGACTTAAATTATATGCCATATATACTTAATTAAGCTGATGACATGATATTACTCCGAATAAATTTCCACTAGTTCATTTGTTGAAGTTCTGCTTTTTACCTTTTCTCCTCTTCTAATTCTATCCAAGTTCTTGATGTTTTTTAAGTTTTCACGTATTGCAAAAAGAAACTTTTCGTAACTCGATGTTATATATCTTCACTATCACTTGATCTATAGTTATGAAAATTTAGGATAATACTCATCCAGTATTGATTGAATATCTTTCCAATTTTGAGTATTTCTCAATTTTTCATAAAGGAGAAAAGTGAATTTTACTAGGAAGTACCAAGACTTTTGGCTCACCCTTTATAACCATATGTGCATATATGTAGAAAAAATCGAAATATTTTGCATCATTCGATAAATTTCAATTATCGTTGACTTTCTTTGTTAGAAAAAAATAATAATCTTTAAAATGATAGTATCTTTCGTATATGATTCTCTTTTCTTGATCTTCGACTAGCAAGAAATTGAAAATATCAATTATCTTACATTTAAAGTGTATCATTAGATTTATTATAAGAATATTATTATAAAATATCGCGTCGAATGTTGAACATGATTGAGTATTTATAAAAGATAATATCACAATAGGACTGATTCATTTTTTTTGTTTGATTGAAACATAATAAAATATATTAAAAAAAAAGAATCAAATAATGCGAATGAATGAAAATAGAACAAATAATTATTATTCATAAGAATAAATTTTTCAAGATACTTTGATGAGTGTTGAAGAAATGCATGCCATAAATAATATTTCTGTCTTTTACTGAAAAAATTTTTAATAAGAAATTAATAAAGTAATACATTTACAACAACAAAAAAGTAAACAGAAGCAAAACAAAAAAAGATATGTATTAACATGTGTCAATTACAAACACGCTATGTAGAACGTATTTAAAAACAAAATTAAAATAGATCGAGCTTTGGATCTCTATAACGTTGGTACGAAAAATTTTTCTCTATAAAATTATATTTTCAATGTTTTTCAAAATAATGTTTATAACGAGAAATAATCGATAGAAACTGATCTATGAAAACACAATAACGCTTATGATTTGATAATGAATCGATGATTCAACCCTTTTTTGTTGTAGACTACTTATATTATATTCAATATTGTTTGAATAAAAAACTAAATTATCTTTGTCCTAATTCAATAGATGCTTTTGTTTTATTTTCATTGTCGAAATTTATTACCATGCGAATTATAATAAACAGTACCCGATCTAAGTAGAAAGCAAAAGGATAAAAAAGAGAACCTTCACACAACTGCAATGCATTCATATATTTGATAATAGTTGTTAAACAAATGGATCTATTATCCGAAGATAATTCTTTATCATAGACTGAAATCAAACTTGCTCTTCAATAAATACGAACCTATATCCGTCTTGATCAACTTGGATGTGTCTTCAACAAATATAAAGATCGATAGAACGATGTATTTCTATGGGGAGATGAGGTAATAGATTATTCAAGTATTTAGTTATTTCATTCTTATGTTTTTTTTTGTTTTGTCAAGGTTGAATTAACATTAGTTATATTTGATCATAAAAATAAAAATGTTCGATTATTATTACCAATTTTAAGTGAATTAAACAAGAGAATTGATGATGACTATATATTTTATATAAATATAAATTATATGTATCATATATTTATATTGAAATATTCAAAGAGCATGTCGTATAACTTGGCATCCTGATGGATGTAATTTTGTTATTGAAGGTATACCATTCCAACCTTATGACTTTTCATTATCTTATTTTAATACAGTCGAAGCAAATATGAGAAAGACTAAGAAGAAAACAAGCACAACGAATTTTATTTGAACAAACCGATTGTCCATATATTTTAAATATTTCTGCTTTTTCATGGTATTAATTAAATATTTTTATTCTTGTTTTTTTATTGATCTTTTCATTTTCTTATAATGAGTAATGAAAAAAATTTTCATTTATTTGAAGGAACCTGCAAATATTGCAAAAATACGAAATTAAAATTTGAATTTCGTTTTCTTTTTGAATATGAATTCAAAATTTTTGTAAGAAATTAAAGGGTAAATTATTTTCTACAAAATGACTTTAAACAAACTAATCATAAATATACTTTTTTTATTAAGAATTATATCCTGCATTTCAAATGATTTTTTCTTCTACTTTGAGAATTTTTTATCGAACTAAAATTTATCGAAGCTACATTGATGAACCTTTAAAAGAATAGGTCATACATTCGAAACTAGAAGTTCTACAAAAATATTAAACTCATATACAAACGGAATATAAAATTCTTATTGTACTCTAATGTTTTTATATTTTTTCTATCTTTTTAAAACGATTAAAAATGAATGAACATATTTTCTATTTTTTTTTTGTTAATCATGCATTGACAAAATATGGACAAGGACAAAATACACATATTCATCAATTAAATATGGTCTTTCATATTCCGTTGAAAAATCTTTATGTTATCCCGATAGACTTATATCATCTCATCATCTAAGAATGAACTAAAATCAAATATTCTTGTTTCTTTTATGAAAATTTGTTGTATCGAAAGATTTTTATCAACAAATATGAGTGAACGGCGTCAATCTAAAGTATCAATTAATATTCCAAGGAAGTTTTGTTTAAATAATTTATTAGCTAAACTAAATACAAATACAAACTATAAAATATATCATTTGTTAGAAGATAATCAAATAAAAACAAAATCTTCAGTAAATTATTGATGAATCTTCTATTCATATGTAATTCATTGATGTATCTTGAAATAATCATCATATTAATAATTAGTCATGAATAAATATTTATTTCAAAGATAAAACATTTTCATTCTAATTGAAAATAATTACATAAAATCAAACAAACATATGAATAACCCTCGAATTTTATTCTCTTTTAATACACATTCAAAGAATTATTTTTATCTATCATGTAATTAATAATAAAAATGACTCATCATTTATTTCAACCAAAAAGGAAAATGAATTTTCTAAAATCTCTATAGAATTTATCTTAATGTCACATATAGTCTTTAGTGTGCAATAATGTATAATGGATACTGATTTTTTTCAATCTATGTATAACTTAGCTAATATGTACTTAAGGCCATCCCCACCCCCACCCCTCAAAAATGGATCTCAGCCCAGGAACATTCAAATGAGATGAAAATTTCAGGATATGCTGGGGCGGGTGAAACATGGCTGTGGTCAAATTTTCAGCCCCATAGCACGATGTTTAACCGAGATATGCACCAAACAAGGGTCAAAAATAACTCTTTAGTATCTCCAAGTTTTCTCTGTGAGTCTTCATTCTAGACATTTCATTTTTTTTGTTTCAAAGAGCATGTCAGAATGCAGTGACTCTCGTGGCTCTTATTTTTTAAGTCTTACTTTTTAGGGGAAAAACCCGGAGCGACAGTTCAATGACTCAAAAAACCTCTCTAAAAATTGCGCTGCTCCGATATAGAGGTTATCTTCTATGATAATAAAAAAGCTTATTT
>CAJNSZ010001441.1:0-27040 GCA_905329745.1 Rotaria sp. Silwood2 | reverse complement strand
AATGTCTAAACGGTTTGTAGGTTATGTTTCAGTCTTGGAAAAATGTGTTTCGTGGTGTAGTGACAATGCCTCCAATGAGTCAATCCCCAACTATGATATGAACGAGATTTCTTTACTTGCTTCCTTTCCTGAGACCTTTGAGTAAGTGAGTGTCTTCTGACTGTATTCTGCTAATAATTCGTATGGAGAGAAAGATGTACCGTATGGGTAGTGTATGAGAAAATTAAAAGGAAGTATTAAATAATGTGAATATACATTTTTTGTGTGTGTTAAAATCTAAGTAATCATGTCGTTTGTTTCAAAACTCATTGTCTGTTATATGTAGTAATTATCTGCGCTAACTTTGTATTCTTTTTCTTTAAACGATGTACTGATAGGACCTGATCGGTCATATGTTATTGCAAATAAAAAAAAAAAAAAATACATTTCGCATGTGGCAAAGTTCGTAGAACGAATCATTAGATAAAGTATCTCATGCAAGCATTATTTCATTAGTTTTACAAATCTGATGGTCTCATTAGCTTCATTGATCACGATATTATAGACACCATCAGATATAGCACGTCGAACTGCGTCGAATCATGTAAATTTGAACGTGACACAAATCTTATATCGAATATGTATAGGGAATGTTTTATTTTTTCTTCTCTTTTGCGATTATAAAAAAGAATAGTTTTATTTATATGCAATTGTTTTTTTTTATCTTGTCTTCAAAATCAAAATACAGTATGATTAATTCATAGACAAAAAAATTCATGCGAATGATGATATTTGCTTTAAATATTGAAAACAAATTTATTTAACATGAATTGAGTTATTTCTCATTTCTATGAAAACAGCAGGGACAATCTCAAGTACTTTTATCTAACAAAATTCGTTCAATGTGCTAATATTCAATCGTCTTAAGCATAAAAAATGTTATGCCGTATCCAAAATCAATATAAAAAACTGAACCGAATAACATAGGTTTTATGAGAAATAATTGTTCGTTAAAAATACTCGCGGAAGGAGACGTACAAGTGATTTTTTGAAGAAGATTCACCACAAATCGAATATGTTACTTGACGATGATATAGTTTTTTTTTCATCACACGTTTTTGATGATTCAAATGATAAAATTTGAAATTTAGCTATGCTATATGTGTTTAGTAACTCTCATACTCTGTATAATAGAGAAATGCACTTCTCCTCCTTGTTAAAAAAAGGTTTAGGTGAAAAGTTGAAATCATTGATTTATTTTTTGGTATTTGTTATTGACGAAATATCGGATGCGAGTCATTTCATTATATATATTTACCATCTCTTAGGTAAGCATTTTTTTTATGGAGAATGTCAATATTCTATATATTCATGTGTTCAGCTGGGAGTTGCGTCTCATTGCTTTTATTGTGACACAGATATAAAATTCTAAATTACAGTTAGAAAAAATATAATATAATATTGTATTTATGCTAGATTATGATGTTGTATTGTACAGTAAATGGTAACATGATAAAAGGATTAGCGAAGAACTGACAAAATAAACGAATATACACTGGTTATGATTGGCAGAAAAACTATAAAAATCAACGATTGAATTCTGTTCAATGTTTATCATTATCTGATGTTTGAAACACTAGTTCTGTCCCTTTAATTGTTATTTCTTGTTTGCTCATGCAAGTCCTAGTTCTTTATTGGTACTTTCCTTGTGGTGATCTTAGTTGTTATTCGTTTCTTGCTTGGGGTAACCCTGTCTGTTATTGGATTTTTGCCTCTGCCAGCTTTATTTGACTTAATTTTGTCTGGTAACATGATTGATCTGATCCATTTTACGTAGTAACTAACTCGAGTGTAGACTCCTGGCGATCCAGGTAATGCACATCCATATCCATAGGATGTGATGCCATAAAGTTGCCAAACATTATTAACAAATGCCATTAATGGTCCACCACTATCACCTTGACAAGTATCTGTAGATAGAAGAAAATTTATTCAGTAAGTGAAAAAAGTTAATATTGAATTATTACCTTTACCACCAGTTATTATTCCAGCACAAAATTGTAATTTACTATCATAAATCAGGTCTTTACATCCACTGTATCTACTTGATATGGATTGTAGTGTGACTTGAAGAAGAGTTGAAGAAAGTATATTTCCCGTTGCTGATGTTGTACCCCAACCTATAGCAATCATACTAATATTGTCTGATGGTTGAGAAACAGTATCAGATGGTAAACAGATTGGTTTGATATTTCCATGTCTCATATTTAACGGAGTAGATAAGCGAAGAAGAGCCAAGTCATTTATGAATGAATTAGAGCCAAAATTAGGATGTTTGTAGAGTTGAGCAACAGAACGAACTTGAGGTAAATCATGTGATGAAGGGTTTAAAGTTAGAGATCCAACAAGAATAGTGATACTTTTTAAATTAGTTGTGTATTCAAAACAATGAGCAGCAGTAATAATGAACGATGGCGAAAGAATTGATCCTCCACAAATGTGTTCTCCATTAGAACGAAGAGAAATAGCCCATGACCAAGATTGTCGAACTGCAGTTTCGCCACCAACAATACGTGATATAAGAGTAAATGAAGTTGAACATCCACATGAAGCATGTGTATTACATTGGTATTTGGTTCCATTTCCTTTCTTGCAAATAAAAACGATGAACAAAAATACGAGAAGACGCATCGTTATAAGATTACAAGTATGAATGATTCTTAATTTATGTTTTTTCTCGAATGGTGACCTCAATCTATTTCGTGCGACAGAGATGAGTCATAATGTACTTTTTTTCATCTGTCGATCACCTAAGAGGACAATAATAGTCAACTGCAATATTCCCTTCTCTGTATGCATGATTGGATTATTTTTTATGAGAAAGGCGTTTTACGTTTTATTATTTTGAACTTGTTATGCTTACGCCCCAATGAAAACTATGAGATAAGATTACATAAATAATCATATCGGCGCAAATAATTCTACTCAATGCTTTTTATCATATAAATATCATCAGATGTGAAAACAATTCTACAAAATTCATTTCAGAAACATGGTGAATATTTACCAAAAAATATCAGATAATAATAAAATGATATTCAATGCATCATGTTAATGATAGAAGACAACTTCTCTACACCCATTTCTTTTTGTTTTAGGGGCAAAACGAAAATTAATCTTCAGAATATTTCTCTTCTAAATTTAGTTTAATATTACGACTACTAGACCATACTACTATGATCGATTGAAACAATTTTCAATTTATTGTTGTCTATATAAAAATAATCATGTTTGACTTAAATTGTTTCTCAATTGAGAGAAATAGTTTTTTATCAAAGATAATGGGAAAAAACCACTATTGATGAATTACTTCATATATATTTTTAAAGATGAAGATACGAATTTAAGGAAAAGCATGGTTGTTCTTATGAAAGTAACAACACAGAAAAATTTATGACTAGAAAAAAAATATGGAGAAGAAAGAAAACATGATGCATGACAAAAAAAGTGACCTAGTCGACTTTTTCATAAGAAAAAAGAAAAGTAAACATGTGAGCGAGATGATTGTTTATATTATAGAAAAACAAAAGGAATCAAACTTCCAATAAATATTCTACTGTGTTCATGACAGACACTTTCATGCTTATTTTTTACTCTTGATCAATAGAATAAGTAATTTGTTATTAGTTTTAAAACCAAAACTAAATCGACCTACATAAACAGCGGAAAAATATTATAAATCAGAATACAAACAAATTTTTTTTTTGCCTCATATAGTAATTGAGACAATGCAGTTATGAAATTGTTGTTAGAATAATTAATAAAGACTGAGCTGAAGCAAGTTTTACTACAGCAGTTCGAATTTGGTTCGGCTCAGATAGTGTCTGACCTCTAATAATTAATAGAAGAATATGAAGGCTAAATATATTTCATGGACATGAATATTCTCTAAGGAATACAAATCAGAGGTCCCAATAGGCTGGATCTAGTCCATGGGTCGAAATCTTTGAATAGAAAACCATGGGCTGACTCAACTTTCTTCGATTATGTCGAATCTTTTGAAACTGTTTGCTAAATAAATTCGATGGATTTGAAGAATTTGATCTATTCAATAATAAATTAATTCAATAATGTTGCTTGATTAATATAAACTATTGAATTTTATTTTATTTTTATTGTCTCGAGTTTTCTGCCAAGATAGTTTCATATATATCAGACATAAATTATCATTTCATACGTTTATAGTAAATGTAAACGTCTATTCAATTGGATTTTTGGTCACAGAATATCTTTAGAAATTAATAAGGTATTTATTTTCTTATGTTTTTTTAGAATTTCAACAAACAAGTTTTCTTCTTTTATCAATATCAATTAACTCTCAAAAAATATTAACGAAACAAAAACTAGATCTCTTAATAGTTTGTAAATGAAATTTGCATTCAATAAACTCATACTCCCAATTCGTCTTTGTTTCTTTCTTCAACTAGATATTGCACAGTTTTATACAATGAAAGAAGATTTTCTTATTGATGATGAATGGTAGCTTCTTGATATAATTGACACCAAAATTGCTGATTATATTTTAAGACAAACTGAATAAAACAGTTTTTCGAATGAGAACTTTTTTAACTATGTTTCCGCTTTGTCTTCGAATAGTTTTATCTGCTCCTATTTTTCCACTGTTTAAAATTGATCTTAGTTAGTTTTTCTTTTCTGAAATTAAAAAGTAATGCATTTATCTTTTATAGAGAATGTAAAATTATTGGGGTAAAAGTTCGTGAATATAGATAGACTTGTACTCGTATCTGACAGTTTATTGAATATAGATATATTTTCTTCTTATTCTGACTATGACAAGTCTAATGGAACTAAATGTCTTCATGTTCTAATCTTGTTTTATGTCATGATCTCATCAACACACAGAGAAATCTCTATTAATAAACATCTTCTATTTTGAACAAGATCTCGATTGTATGAAGTGAATTTTGGTGAAAATGTATTTCCCATAGATTACCACTTCTCTACTCCAAACTTGAACATTTTCTTGTACAGTTCCTACTACTATTGGAACCTCTTTAAAATGAGTAGACTTGCTCTTGTATTTCTCTCTTCTCTTTATTATTTCTTGTTAATGCAATAAAACAACTGTTCATCGTTTGTTTTAAATGTACCTATCAAGGAAAAGGCGTGCCGTAAAAAGTCGAAGATCATGTATATGTCCATGGCGGAGGAGGCAAGAATCTCCCACTTCTAGAAAACTTTCAGTTTTTTTCAACGAAATTCGTGTTTTTTTATTAAAAAGCGTTCCAATGAGGCATCATAAAAAGCGAAAGTATGGAACTCCCAAACTCTGACTATTTTAAATTTAGGATGTATTATGAGAGATGTAAAAGTAGCTTATGTTAAAAAATGCCAAATAAATGAATAAATAAAAATGATAAGAATTTTCATAGTTGACAAATGCGCTCTCAAATTTTTCGCTCTCGAAAATGTTTGCACCTAAAACTCCTATTTTACGAATTTATTTGTTTCGTTTGATATCGTTTTATTGAAAATGCTTATTTGTATTGTCAGATACATCTTCAATGCACAACCTCTATTTTCCTAATGATAATATATATACGATATATGCAACAGGACATAGGAACTAAGATTTTACAGTTCAGTTGGTTGATTCAACGGCCATATTAGCCTGCTGTACACATGAGTTTAATTGTTCAGTAAGTTATCACATACGCCATTATGTCTCTCGATAAACATTAGCATGTACTGTTGAATTTTGCCTAAACTTAAAATTCAATTAGTTCATTCTTTTTTATGTCTATCCTTTTTGTACCTCTTCTAAATCAATAATACCACTGCCCCATTGATTGATACCTTCAATAAGATCGTGTCGCTGCGTTAAAAGTAAAAAATCCACAATATATAGACTAGTTAGAATCTACAGAGATCCAAAATGATCTAAGCACTGTTGTTACTAACGCATGTTTTATCAATTCTAGGAAAACGCATCAAATAGGGTCTGACCTCCACGTCCTCTTACTATGGATATATCAAATAGGTTTTGACTTCCTCTTTCCTGTACTTACTAGGGCTTAGCGCAGCTGTAAAAATTTCAATGTAAACTTGCATTCATTATATCTCCGAAGAAAATATATGTGAGATCAGCAAAAAAGGCCATAAAATGAAAAAAGAAAGTTCAGCATCATCAAACAAAGTTACGCTTCTAGTAAATGGTGACTCTAAGCACGTAGGTGTCGTTTGAGGAAATGTGAGTGAAGATGTGAATGAAAAGAAGACCCAACCTTACAGTAATCCTCACAGATATACTCTCGATTGTAAGAATAGCGGAAAACATTGAAACCAAACAAGTCGAAAAATAAACACTGAAAGGAAAAAATGTTGATCATATAAAAATTCGGAGAAGGAAATATTGACATGAAAAGGCAGAAAAAAATGTCCGAATGATGAAAATGTCGAAAGAAAAACTATCAAGCGCATAAAAATGTCGAAGAGTGGGAAGGAGTAAATAAGCGAATTAGTGTTAATTAGTATAAAGGAAAAGATCGAAAGGTAAAAACTTGAAAAACAAATATCCGGAAAAATAGAATTTCGGATGTGCAAAATCACGAAAAGTGACAAATCCAGAAACAAATATCTTGAAACTATAAAATATGAATGAGATTTGAATAGTTGATGGATGTATGATTTATTAATAATTAAGTCATTGAAAAATAATAAAAATTTACGAACTAAGAGTTTACATGTACAACATCGACTACGAAGCTATGCTTTACCACTTTAGCTCGAGAGAAAAATTGACATAAAAGAAAAATGAAAAGAAACTGGATCATAAAAACAAAACAGTATTGATTTGAGAATTATTTTTTGGCTTTCATATCCTTTACAATAAGTAATGATAAACTTTGAATATATCCTTTCAAATCAATTTTCGCATTTCGAAATTCGAAAGATCAGAGTTCGGGTGTTGACGCTGGTACCAAGTGTGGTAATCGGGTGTGAATGAACTGAGAGCACACACCCAAATCCACCAACATCAACAGCGATACGCTCACTCACACCGACATTGACACTCACAACCACATTCAGAGACATATGCCACATACACCAGGGACTGATTAGACCAAAGAAAAATAAAGCGGAAAGTGACAGAAAAGTATGACTCATAAATCAGTAATGGTCATTCGGACTGTTCTAATGAAAGATTATTTTCAGCAGTAATTCAGTGCTATTGATTATTTTTCGAACTTTCAAGGTTTTCGATATTCGATATTTTACATTTCGAGATTTTGTACTTCGATTGTCTAAATTTCGAGTTTTTTCTAGTCGGGATTTTCTATTTCAAGATTTTTATTTTTCGAATTTTTTTTTCCCGATGCTTTATATTTCAAGACTTCACCCTTCGATCGTATTCCTTTCGAGCAAATTAACACTTCTCCGAATAGATAACTTATTATTAATTTGTGTTCTATTGGCAACTAACGTTGCCTTACGATGTTCTTGATAACTGCTCATTCCGTAATGCGACTATTGGAATAAGAAGAAAGATAACCAAGTTGTGGAGTCAAGATCTGGCTGTGAGATATGAGTGCACATGTTAGAGATGTGCACGGGACCGAAAAACACTTTCTGGTCCCGGTCAAACATTGACCTGCTATTTCATCAGCTGCATTCTTAAATTATTCTGTAACAATGTATCGCGTGGAGAAATTTTTGCTCTTTCTGCCTGTATGTTTTAACATATTTTACAGATTCTCGTTATGAAATAATTTAGCAAGTATAATGACCGGGACCAGACTAGTCCCGGTCCCGGTCCTGGTGGTGGTCCCGGTCGACTCTGACACCATTTTCTCCGGCTATGATAATCACATAGTGTTCACGTTAGCCTTATATTGTAGAGAAAATATTTCTCTACAAAACTTAGTTTTCGAAAGTTTATTATGCTTCGAGGCTATAGAGAGGTTTTCAATTCTAACACCGGTACCAGAATTAGTCATGCACATGTCTAGCACATGTGCTATTCATCTACTCGCACATCCGCGTCTCACACTAACATCTGTCGGGTTCAAAAATTGCGAACGTGGACTTGGATCCGGGCCTGATCGGACCATGCTTTGATACTTTGAATGAAATTTTCTAATCAAAGTCGGATAGCCGCCCTTAAAAAACAACATACTTTATTCTGAGTTTTGTATAGTCGGTAACTAGTGCATCCTAAATATTTCTCAGACGACTCGACTGAAACATGTGTAGAATATAACCCAGTGAATTCAAAGTTTTCAGATGCGAGTACGAGTCCGGGATCAACTCGACGGTCTCTACATCACACCTCATACCCCACACCCTTATCTACATTAGAATAATCTAAACTATTGTATCCTAACATTTTCGACATTTGTTGTCCACGTAAGTATCATTCAATGTTTTTATCATTCGATATTTCTTTTCGATCATTTTTTTTCTGTTTTTAGTATCTGACATTTTTTTCTTCGACGCTTGTTTTAGGTATTTTTTGTTTCGGCCTTTTTTATGTCATTCGCAATAGTCGTGTTGCCAAGTGAACGTGAAATGGGTGGGTAAATATTGTCATCATATGTTTAGTCTTAATTGGAGAATTTTTCTTTGGACTTTAAGATTTGTGCATTTAGCAAAGCACGCCAAGTTATCACGTCCACAATCCTAACGACACAACCTAAAGTATTTTTCAACCTTTTTACGATCAACTAGCGAAAACAATGACTTTACAGCATCATCATACATAAAAGGAAAAAATCTAATTCACCTATGATAAATCACAATGTGATTTAGCTGAGAAAATCGAATAACATCCAAAGGAAAAGTTCTGACAAAACTATCAACCTCTATGAGACTGTAATGTCAACTTCTAAACCAGCCATATTTGTGTTTTTTTTACAAAGAGTAACTTGTGAACTAGAAATTATGTATCGAATGTATTTTTCCAGAACGAATCTAAGAAGGAGAAAAAGCCAAAATGCAAAAACCCCTAATAAAGTTCTTCAAATTTTGCAGCCGTGCAGCATCATTTTCTATTGTCTGGTAACTTTTTCATATCACAAGTGAGATAAAAAAACGTTCAATAATGATTTGTGTATCTTAGACAGTTCTCTTACAAACGGTATATTGGAAGTTAAGTTTATTCTTGATTTTGATACTAAAATATAGTTTCTTTTCTGAAGGAGACTGTATAATTCAATTATTCTTACTATTTGACCGTTTTGCAACACTAAAAAATATCTTTTGAATTGCTTCTTTCTGCTACATTTCTTTCATCTAACATGTTGTATAAATATAACGTACAATGCATTTAATTCATGCTTGGTCTCTGAAGATTGTAGTTGATGTTCTCGCAACCTGATCCATTCTTATAAAAAGCATCGATTAACAAAAATTTCGATGTCCAATTTTTTGAATTAGAAGATGAAGAATACACCTAAACAATTTCATCACAGCTGATATAGATAGACTTTTTGATACGGTATTTTTTGTGATGTATACAGGGTATCTGAAAAATAGCGCCCTATTTTAAATTGTTCATTACTGAACCAACAGCAAAAGATATCGTAAAGAATTTTTCACTGTTTTGAAGCATGTGTCATGGTATTTTGTTCTAGATGAAACAAGCCGATTGATCACTTGATGATCTAAGATCAAGCACGAATTTCGTCTAGAGAATATCTGAAAATAACTCATTATTTTGAGAAGATTATTATTGTTGAATGAGAACAGATACTATCACAATCTTTTTAGTGTTTTAAAGTGTACGTAATACTATAACATATGACGTCTCAAATTTTTACATAGGAATATCCGTTGTTCATACACTTCTGTAGTTGTTATAGTATCTGTTCTCATTTAATAATAATAAACTTCTCAAAATAATGAGTTATTTTCAGATATTCTCTAGACGAAATTCGTGCTTGATCTTAGATCGTCAAGTGATCAATCGGCTTGTTTCATCTAGAACAAAATGCCATGACACATGCTTCAAAACAGTGAAAAAATCTTTAGGATATCGTTTGCTGTTGGACAGTAATGAAGAATTTAAAATAGGGCGCTACTTTTCAGACACTCTGTAGAACAAATTTTTTATGTTTGATTGAAAGATAAAAGATTCATTCAAATGATGATGTTTGATTTACATATTGAAAATAAGTTTATCTAACATGAATGGAGTTATTCGACATTTCTACGAAAAGATCGAAACAATCTCAAGTCCTTTTATCTAATAAAATCATAGAATATGCTTATATTCCATCATTTTAACCATAAAAACTATTATATCGTATCCAAAATCAATAAAAAAAACTGAATAGAATAACATATATTTGATTATAAATTAGTGTTCGTCAAAAAAAAACGCAATGAAAAGTACGAGCGAATTTTTGAAGAACATTCAGTATTAATCGAACATGTCATCTGACCATGAAATAAACTTTTTTTTGTTAAGAACAACTTTTTTATGGTCTAAATGTTAGAATTTGAAATTTAACAATGCTATATGTCTGTAGTAACTCTTTCGCATTCTCTATGAGGTTATCCATAAAAGACGTTCAGATTCTTCCTACGACTATTTTCTTTTTCTTCACATAAACTTCGATGAAATTTTGAAATTTGATTTGTTTTGAAGAATATTTTCCAATAGGAAGGATACTAAATGAATCAGTTCAATATGAATACGGTGCTGAAATAAAACGAGATTAGGCTACATAAACAAATTGTTTTTTTTTATGGAGCAGTTATGTAAACATTGTTCGATTTTCGCATGTCATTGGTACCAAACTTCATATTCGGTTTTTCTTTCCGAATAAGTATAATAAGACAATGTTTATTTTGTTTCACTAATCTAAAATATTTTATTTATGTCAGATTATTATGTTGTGTTGTTCAGTAAATGGTAATACAATAAAAGAATTTGAGAAGAACTGACAAAAGAAATGAATATACGCCGATTATGATTGGCAGAAAAATTATTAAAAAAACAATGGTTCAATTGTTGCATGTTTACCATTACTTGATCTGTGAAGCACTGATTCTACCATTTTTTGCTGTCACGGCCTGTCTGCTTGCGCGAATCGCAATTCTTATTGGTATTTTCCCTTGTGGTAGTCGTAGTTATAATTGAGTTTCTCGTTGTGGTTGTCATAGTTCTTATTGTTTTTTTTCTTATGGTAGCCTTATTTCTCATTAAACTTGTGCTTGTCCTAGTCGTAGTTATTGTAATGTGGGATGACATGATAGATTTTATCCACTTTATATAGTAACTAACTCGAGTGTACACTGCTGGAAAGCCAGGAAATGCACATAAATATCCATAGGATGTGATACCATAAAGTTGCCAAACATTATTAACAAATACCATTAATGGTCCACCACTATCACCTTGACAAGTATCTGTAGATAGAAGAAAATTTATTCAGTAAGTGAAAAAAGTTAATATTGAATTATTACCTTTACCACCAGTTAGTACTCCAGCACAAAATTGTAGTTTACTATCAGAAATAATGAGTTGACATGTACTATATGTACTCGGTATGGATTGTAGTGTGACTTGAAGAAGAGTTGAAGAAAGTGTATTTCCCGTTGCTGATGTTGTACCCCAACCTATAGCAATCATACTAATATTGTCTGATGGTTGAGAAACAGTACCAGATGGTAAACAGATTGGTTTGATATTTCCATGTTTCATATTTAACGGAGTAGATAAGCGAAGAAGAGCCAAGTCATTTATGAATGAATTAGAGTCAAAATTAGGATGTTTGTAGAGTTGAGCAACAGAACGAACTTGTGATGAATCATTTGATGAAGGTTCTAAAGTAAGAGATCCAGCAAGAATAGTGATATTTATTAAATTGGTTATATGATCAAAACAATGAGCAGCAGTAATAATAAATGATGGTGAAAGAATTGATCCTCCACAAATGTGTTCTCCATTAGAACGAAGAGAAACAGCCCATAACCAAGATTGTCGAACTGCAGTTTCACCACCAATAATACGTGATATAAGAGTAAATGAAGTTGAACATCCACATGAAGCAGTTGGGTTGCATTGGTATTTGGTTCCATTTCCTTTCTTACAAATAAAAACGACGAAGAAAAAGATGAGAAAACGCATCGTTACGATATTGCAAGTATGAATGATTTCTAATTTTTTTATGTTTTTTCTCCAATGACAGACTCAGGATACCTCGTACGACGGAGATGAATCATAATGCACTTTTTTAATCCGTCTATCATTCAGAGAACGATAAAAGTCAGGCAAAATATTACGTCCTTCCTATTTCTTGACTGGATTCTTTGTTATAAGAAAGGTGTCTTACGTTTTATTATTTTGCACTTGATTTTGTTTACATATCAGTATGAACTATGACTTGAGATAATAATATCAGTGCCACTCATTCTAGTTGAAGCTTTTTTCTTCATATAAATATCACTTGATATGAAAAGAATGCTATGATATCCATTCTAGCGACATGCACAATGTTTACTAAGAACTACTGGATAATAATATAATGGTATTCAATATACGATATTAACGACAAGCGACTTCTGTCTGATCTCATTTCTTTTTGTTTTGGAGAAACAACGAGAATTAATCTTTAGAATATTTCTCCTATGATTTTAGTTTGATATTTCGAGCAGTAGACCACACTACTATAATCAAATAAAGCAGTCTTTTACTTCATGTTGTTTGTACACATGAATTATGTTATTTTTGCGTAGTTTTATCATCGAGACAAATAGCGTTGTAATAAAAATAATAGAAAAAGAACAAGTATTGATGAGTCACTTTATATATATTTTTGATGATGAAGATACGAACATAATAAAAACAATGCATGCTCTTACGTGAGTGACAATACATATAGAGAAAGTTATTGTTAGAGAAAAATATCGAACATAGACAAAAAATGATGTATCACAAAAAGTAACCTAGTGGATATTATTAAAAGAAAAAAAGAAATATGTGATTGAAATGATTGTTTATATTATTCAAAAAACAAAATGAATAAAACTTTCTTCATATACGATAGTATATTGGTAATAGATTTTTATGTTTATTTTTATTCTTGTTCAATAGAATAAATAATTTCTCATCAGTCGTAAAGACAACAAAGAAAAATCGACAGGCATAGACATCGAAAAAATATCATAAATCAGAATACAAACGAATTTTTTTTGCCTCGTGTAGTAGGATAATGAAGTTTACAAAAGTTCTTATTCTAGGGATTGTATGTGTCAGATGAAACATAATTGAGATAATAAAGTTATGAAATGGTTGTAGCAATAATTAACAGAGATCAAATCGAAGCGAGTTTTGCTATAGTAGTTCCGGTTTGCTTCGGTTCATCTTTGTTTTCTTCTACCCAATTCCGATTCGGTTTTTGATAATTAATAGAAGATTATGAAGGTTGAGCATATTCAGTGAACATAAATACTTTCTAACAAATACAAATCAGAGGTTCCAATGAGTTGGCTCTAGCCCATAGGTCGAAATCTTGTTGAATAGAATACCATAGGCTGGCGTGAATTGATTTAATAATTACGATAGAAATCCATCGGTTTAATCGTGAATAAAGTATATCATTTTCAAAAGATGTAACGTATCTTTCGTAAAGTTTCTTTTCAAATATGTCGTGTAATTCTTTTATTAGCTAAAATATTTCTGCAATGAACAACAAATATATAAAACAAAGAAAGAGATAAAACTGTCGTTACCTTAACACTTTGTTTACATTCAACAAAATGTTCTTGTTTCGTTCGCCTTGTTCATCAGCGATTACAATATCATCATCAATTACTTTTTCTAATTCTAACTCTATTTCCAGAGAACAATTTTCAATCATCAATTTTTATTGACACTTGTTGTTCAGCCATCAGTGCTGGTTCATCATCACATACAAAATAGCATTTATCCGAAGAAATGAAATTTCATTTGAAACAACCACCATCGACATATGCTCGTACTAAAAATGAAAAAGTAGACAAATAATTTGGTTGGAAAGTTTTTAGTTCCTAACCGAACAATCTTAAAATGCTGATGAATTCGAGAGAATTGTAGGTTTTTCAAATTGTCAAATAATTCATCAAACTTTGTTTATATATCACATACTGGTAAATGAAATATGTGTGTTCATTCATGTGTTAAAAATATATTGAATACAATTATATGACAGACCCATAGCTGAGCCATTTTTGAAGGAAAAACCATAGGCTGAGTCAATTTAAAGGTCGATAATTCATGGGGCGACTTTCTTCGGTCGAGCCAAATCTTTTGACGTTTTAATCTAAATAAACTAGATGTATTTGAACGATTCAATCTCTTCAACAATAAACTAATTCATTAATGTTGTTTCATAACTGCAAACTATTGAATTATTTTTCCATTAAATTTGTAAATGTAAAAGTCTATTTGATTGTATTTTTGGTCACAGAATATCTTTAGAAATTAATAAGGTATTTATTTTCTTATGTTTTTTTAGAATTTCAACAAACAAGTTTTCTTCTTTTATTAATATCAATGAACTCTCAAAAAATATTAACGAAACAAAAAATAGATCTCTGAATAGTTTGTAAATGAAATTTGCATTCAATAAACTCATACTTCCAATTTGTCTTTGTTTCTTTCTTCAACTAGGTATTGTAAAGTTTTATACAATGAAAGAAGATTTTTTTATTGATGATGAATGGTATCTTGAAATTATTACTAATTTTATATAAAAGAAAACAATTATTGAAAAAAGTCTCGTTTTGAAGGTTTTGTTTCTTGACTGCAAAAGTATTTTTTATAATTCGAACCGATAGGTAGAACTTGGTTATTAAAAAAGGATTATTCGTACACTTAACAGATAGAATCTACTATAATAATTGAAAAAAAAGTTATTTTTTTAATTGCTTCAATCATTTTGATTTTTCTGAAGTTTTTGATTAAATTGCTTTTTTTATTTAAAGTTAATAGAAAATCAGAAAAAAATCTGATTTCAGCTCTTTTTCCTTAGAGTGACCTCGAATTATTCCTATAACATTTGACATGATGTTTGAAATAACTTAGACAATAGGAAAGAAAGAGAGAAAGAGAAAGAAAGAAAAGATACTATCGAACGAGCAAGAATCTAGCAATAGAACAAACTAAGTCCAGACATATTTATATATACAAGCATGCTGGACAAGAACCAAGTATGTCATGAACGAATATATTAAAAAAACAATTTATGGCTATAACAACATTCCGAAATAAAATTCAACATTTCATCTTGGAACAATTAAGCATGCTATGCATTATATTTCCGACACTTCGGCATGCGTTATCCAGTCAGGTCAATAACAAAACAACCAACTCATAAAAAGTGTACGTTTTTAATGCGCTCAACACGAGTTGTAAAGTTTTCGCGCCAGAGATCGAAACAAATAAGAAAATCTCGATTCGGTTTATACCTAAAGAAAATGACAATTACTTAATAGTCATAAGTAAAATGTATCTACATCTCGCATGAGATTTTACTTTGGATTTTCGTGTATCTGTATGTTAAATTTATTAATTTAAAGAAATTTAGAAGGTTCAAAGCGGAGCTATAATACAAATCAGAACTTATATATCATTAGAATAAAATGTTTCTTTTTATCGATCATTGAAGATAGTAGTTTGTGAATTGCTCAATATTTTGTTCTCATTCTAGTAGTTTTCAAAAGCCAGTTGTCATCTCAATAAACACATCAGAATATGTAGAAGATTGAAAAGTCATCAAGACTACATTTATCTATAAGTGTAATGCTGATCATACAATCGAAGTATTCCACACCAACCATACCAATAAAAACTTCTATTGATGTTTAGACAAGCACTAAACTCAAACTCATTTGACTAAACTAACCCAACTCAAACCGTTTGGGTTTGGTGAATGTCCATTCATGTTTCTAATAGATGGATGCAAAGTATTAACCAGTTCTTAGGCAGTTCAAAACACTAAATACCGACTCGTATTAAGCCATTCATTTAATTTGATGTTCAACCAACTATATTAACTCTTAACTGACTATAAGAAAAAAATATCTTGATCAAGCTATGCATGAAAGAAAAAACATCGAATATTACTTTGAGTAACAGAGAAAAATGTCACTGTCACGCAAGGAACAGATAATTGAATAAATGTTCTGTCCGAACAAATTAAAAAGTTAATAAAAGTAATATTGTGATGCAAAAAAAACGATTTATTGTTGAATATTTTATGATGAGCTTTTACATACTTGAAATATTTTCTGAGGATGACGCCGTGACAATATCAAAACTATTAAAAACCAGATATTTGATATAGACAATTATTATCGAGCGACGAGTGCTCTTCGTCACGATAAAAACATTCAGCACATAGTATGGGTGATGGTGTTTTATTGCGTAGACATACCGAGATTAGCCATGACACTTTCAAGAGCATATTCAGCTCAAGTCGAACAGATAAAATTCATAAAAAAGTGTACCTTTTCTTATTTCGAAGCCATCATCATAAAAAGACAAGGATGCATAAGGGTTATTTCTGGGTCACTCTTAGTTTCCTTCCGTTCATAGTTTACGTAATGCACAATTTTATAAAAAAATCGGTTGGTAAAAAGATCAAGCGATTCACAAACTATCGAGACCTATTTTTGTTCAAGCTTTTAGTATTCACGTTTGTACTATAAATGCATCATTCATATATGAAAGAACCGCTAGGATAAATTTTCTCATACTAAGATATTTCTAACTGAAAACTGTGTCAATCGACTATTCATCCTGTAGTCTGTCTCTGATAAAATTTTTAGCTCGAACAGATGAAGTCTTATTGAGCAATAGTGTAAATATTGTTCCACATGAATATGACACTTACATACTTATATTACCATTCCTGTCCACTGTTTTCTTAATATCTCGAAAAAGGAAAATAACCATGGGATTTTTCTTGACTCTGACAGTTCATAAGAAGAGCTACGAAACTAAATACTTTATGAGTTTTTTTGGAAGTAATCTTCATTAAATAAGACGGCTTCAATTTTGTTTAGACACTTTTATTTTTTTTTACTGATCTTTGCCAGATTTTGATCGAAAAAGTTGACATTGAGTGAAAACAAATAACATATTTACAATAAACATAGAAAATTGAGTGGTCTTATATGTGTTTTGAAGCTTTTAGACGAACTCTTTTCTTCTTGAAAAACTTCAGCTGAGATTCTCTGCAAGGTCAACTCAAAAAATGAATTAATTAGAGAATCATTTGATCAGTGGAAAACAAGTTCTAAGCCTATAAAACGTGGCTACAAGGTAAAAGAGCAAATAACTAACCACTAAAAACGATATTTCGATTAAATTCACTTTTGAGTAGACTCTGAGAAGGATTCCTGCTAAATTTTTTAGGAAAAAAAAGAGTTCGTCTACAAGCTTCAAAATACATATAAGACGACGCAATTTTGTATGTTCATTCCAGATGTATGATTATTCATTTTGATTCAAAGTATAGGTTTTCTGTCATAATCTAGCAAATATTGGTTGAAAAATGCAAAATAATAATGTCTAAACAAAATTCAAGTCGTATTTTCTAACGAATACCACTTCTAAAAAAACCTAAAAGTATCTGGCTTTATAGCTCTTCTCGTGGACTTTCGGAATCAAGAAAAAAATCCATGTATTTTTCCCTCTCTCGAGATACTAAGAAAACAGTGAATAGAAATGGTACCATAACTATATGATTTTCATGCTCACGTGGAACAATATTTACAACATTACTCAAGAAGACTTTAATTGTTCCAGCAAAAATTTTTACCATTGAAAGACTATACTATGCACAGCCGATTGACATAGTTTTCAATTGGCAATATCTTAGTCTGAGAAAATTTATACAAGCCACTCTTCCATATACAAATCATCCATTTGTATTACTAGTTTGAATACGAATAACTTGAGTAAAAATGGGTCAGGATCGTTCAGGAATTACTGTATTATGTCACCCAACGATTACTCATGAATATTGTGCAGTAGGTCAATTATGAATGCAAGGACCTAAGGATGGCCTAAAAACTACCCTAATGTATCTCTGTCCTCTTTGATGTTTTTGTTTGTTTGCTTCGATAGAGTAGTTCGAAAAGTACGGCAGTCGAGTTCGAAGTTAGCTGCACAATGGAAGAGCAGAAAGAATGAAATGATATATTCTAAGTTGTTATTCATAACCTATTCTTTTGGTCTGGTCTGACCACAATCAACGGATACAGAGAGAAATATACAGATTTCTCCATTATCACAATAAACAAAAGTGTGTCTTAACATTACAAGACAACACCAATAGATCCTTATAATTCAGTGGATTCTATTCAATCAGTATTACTTATTCATTTGAGAAAGAATTAAAAACTGTGATTAGGTTTTTGATATATCACTATAAGATATGTTTTGTCTGCTAACAATGTTAAACTTCAATATGTGCAATCATATCAGAACTATTAGCAGGCTACTTTGTTCTACCATAGCCTGGTTCGAAATGCTTTCAGGCCGGTTGATATTTCGAATTTGACGAATATGTTTAATGTTAGCGCTCTTCATTAATATATGATTGTATTTTCAGTTGCTCATTTAATGAGATAATCTTCCTTTCCTAATCGAAAAAACCTTTTTTCTCAATTTCAAGATTTTTATTTTTAAACATATATTGAAGTGTTCTTCATCAAATGTCTTAAAAATCAGAACTGTGCGATGCCGTATAAACCTTGAAAAAGCTAAGTTTCGAGAACGTTTATCTTGAAAAAAAGTCTGAGGCTTTTTAGGTGGCAATCGTATGAGTTTATCTTGTTTACTAATTCCAGTAATGTTTCTCAGAAACAGCTCTTTTTATTTACATTTGATGCACAATAAATGATAATCTGTATATAATTCAAAATGAATAAAACAGCAAAAGATACATATGAAAAAAAAAGTTGTCACTTTGTCTTGCGTTTTCTTGAAATCGTTTTTTAAACAGAAAAGATGAAGTCTTCCTCCTTTTTCTTGCACACGGTATGCTCATAGATCTCAAATTTTGTTAAGAGTACTTTGATCAAATTGAGTAATATGCTTTTTTTCTTCAAAGTGCAATTCCTGCGATAATCTTCAGCCTGTCAACTATTACTACCATTGAAAAAAGAGCGTTTTATGACGATGCTTCCAGCAATTTGGTACTTCTGAGCATTCGGAACAATATTTTTGAAGTAAAAACAGTACTTACCGCGATTTGACCTTAATTGCAATGATAAGGATTGCAGCTTGAAAAACTGAGACACAGAGTTTTGTAAAGGAAAACTTTCAGCTATTTGCTGATCTTTGCGACCTCCATATCTTCCTGAATCAAACGTCTAGGAATTTTAAGTCTATGACAGTTTTCAGTCTACTTTTCAAGATTTATCTGCTGTGAAAGTTGCATGGTGTCTTATCGAGCCGTTCCCTAAGAAACCTCAGAAAAAGAAGAAGGATTGGCTGAATTTATTTCCATCAGGATAACATAATCATAAATTCTTGTATGAAATAGCAGATCAAAACAAAGCGACAATAGACGAAGTTTTCATAATAGAAAGACTTGAATTAATACAATATTTTTGAGCATATCAGTTCTATTCCGTAAAATCGAAAAAATTCAATCATGATAGCAAAAACAACATTGGATTAGGACTATAAGGAAGAGACAAAAGATAACGCACAATGAAAATATAGGAAATAAACGACACCTATAATAATTATTACTGATATTTACATTTGAAAATCAATATTCTCAACAGCACGAATACAAAATTCATCATGGAATTGTTTTGGATCTAAACAAGTTCTTCTATCTATCAATTAAAGTCTTTCGACATTCAACTAATGTTTGCTTCAAATATTGGTTGCTGAATTTGAATAGATTTGTCAAAATGTTCTTGAATAGTTAAGTAATGCATCAACATGTGATTTTCAAAACGTGAGAGCAGGGCATATAGTCTTGATCTGACCCGACCTATTCACCAGGCATGATATTATAGGGACGGAGTAGACTAGGCTAAAGTTTCAAATTTTCCTCTGGCAGGCACCTACTAATACAACAGTTCTGAATCCTACTTTGTTTATATCTACCCTTTTTTTGATTATATACTCTTCACAACTTTGAATGTTTATTCATGCCAAGATGAAAATACAAAAATTTCAATATCTCTAACAAAAAAGTCGACTGTTAAATAAAACACCAGCAGATTCTCAATGTAATAACCATCTCTTCACAATTAATTGATGGCGAGTTTCTTGATAATGTGAAAATAATCATAAACAAAAGGAAGAAATTTGTGATCGCACAAGTATTAGTGAATATGAAAGGAAAAAATATTACAATATCTATGCTGCCTCGTCAGTAGATCAGAATCAAATTCAAAGTTTGAGAAAAGTAATTCATAATGACTTAAACAAACGAATGATAGAAATTGGTAGTATCTTGTTCATATAAAGAAAAAAAGTAGATGCAGGTCTTTAGGAATATGTATAAATATGAATTTTCACATTATTTGAGGTGACAAAAGTCTAAGGTATGAGAGTAAAGATGCTGCATTTTACCAATCTTAAGAAACAAATTCCTTGATATGCACTAATTTATTTACGAAAAACGGAAAATAACGATTTCTTGTTGAATGTAATGCAACACATTCAAGAAAATATAGATAAATTTTTTTTGTTAACTGTAGTTTCCGCATTGATACGCTTTTCTACCTTTGAACATGATAAAACTTGTCGTACAAACGGGTAAAAATGATATTTTAACGAAATTTTAACGCTATTTTTAAAGGATCTTGTCTTACTGGGTAGTTTGATCGAAAAGAATATCTAGAAGATTTCTGTGATAATGAAGGATGAAAAGTCGCTATTGATTCCCTTGTTGCCTTATAGTTGTTCATCATAAAGTAACTATTCAACTTTTATTAGATCATCATAAAGTGTAGCATGAAGAAAACATAGTCAGTTGTACAAATTGTTTGTTTCACATAGTAGGGCGACGGAAATATTGCAAAAGATAATCTGTTCTTGAAAGATTATTGTTTAAAATAGCTAATTGTAATGGCATATTATAATTATCATCGACATGATCAAACTTCTCTGAAATATGGATTGATTCTTTCAGAAGATATTCAATGAATAGATCGAATATGTCTTGAGAATTTCTAGCCATTGCAAGAACATGAAAATCATCCTGTCCTCTACTATTGATATCATCCAGAAATTTGTTGAAATATCTTTTTTTCAAGTAAAGTTTTGACAATATCAACATAATTGAGACGTGTAGCATGTAACAGTATTGTTTCATAAAACTCATTTTTTGTTGTTGAAGTAAATCAATCTTAGCAATAAGAATCAATTCTGAAAGAAAACCAAAATGAGTATTCTTAATAGCAATATTAAGTTATTCAGGACATGTTATAGTAAATGGTCGACAGATGCGTAAAAATAGTTTAGAATCGTTATTAGTGAATAAGGTTAAAAAATTAACGATGAAAATAGTCAACATATGAATTAATTTTAAGCTGGGGGTATGTGCATCATGTAGATCCTAATGAGTTATGAATACCTTCACCGCGATGTGGAACATCGCGACGGTATTTTTCAAGACAGTGCTGTAGCTCTCTGCAATAACACTAAGAAAAGTTGTTTTCGAATTTCAACTTGAAAATTTGCTTAGAAACAAACTATGACCAAAATAGTTGATCGTAGAATTAACAAGCCATTTATTCTGTTCCTCTCCTGAAATGCGAACATTGAATCCGCAAGTGTATCAGAGCGAGACGAAAGATGCACTTTAACCATAGTTGTATCTTTGATAGGAGCGACGAAAATTATGAAACTTTTATAATAAACTATAACTTATTCAGGCTTATAATATGTCAAAAATAATCGTTCGCGTTTACTATGAAGATGGGATGAATAATTGATGTTTTTAGTTACAAAATATGATATATCTGTAATCATCGTGTTTACATAAAAAAAAAAACATTTTCGGTTATATTTTAAATTTCAATTTGTCATGAACTTCACCAATAAATTGTTATAATCTGTAATGTTTTCTTGATAACATATGAATCAATATGATTCATTATTTTTTTTCATGCATATGAAGTCATGATCAACATGAACATTACCACTGGCAATTTGCCAGTGGTAATTAACAATACAAAAAGTTTCCTATGAATATCCTATGAAGTAATGTTGTTGGCATCAGATTTCTTTTGTATGATAAGTTATTGCAATTTTCCTACGCCAACCCTCTTGAGTAAAGAGAAAGGAAAAAAACCTGTTATGATAAAAACATTCGAAGTTGTATTGGTTACTTTTTTTTCTTCTAATATACTAATGCAAATTATATGAATCATTCGTCTTTCATCAACGTTCATTGAAGGTAGACAGAATAGAACAGGTACACATTTCTTCAAAAATATTTATTAAAAAATGATACAAAATATGTGACCATGAAAAAATTAAAAAAGCGTTGTTCACATGGAAAAATAAATTTCTCTCGGCCTTTGAAAAACGATCTACATAGCATAAAATGCTTTGTCATCACCAAAGGTTATTTGTCAGTTTTCACATTGTGATCTACTAAAATGAAATTCTTAATTTTAGATTAACAGTTCACATAATGCAGCAGATCATCAGCGTACATAGAAATATCACTACCATCTAAACGTACATCTAATGTTGAAAATTGTTCATTAGTGGTGGATGAATCAGAAGAATCTAGCAAAAAATCAAAAGCACAATTTGAACATCGAAGAGCTAAAGAGAAAAAAGACAAATTTTAATATTCATCCTAAAAGACAACAAAGTTATTTACATGATTGATACATAAAATTAACACGCGCTATTTCTTCACCACTTTCATTAACAACTATAGAAATTTCTGTATTTTCATTTCCCATTGTTTGTATAGGACATGGTGGAGTTTTGAATGCAATTGTTTTCATATCCACAAATTCGAATTGAATTTGACTTTTATTATTTGACGACGAACACTCAAAATATACTTGATATACTAAAAAAGACAAACCAAAAGATTTAGTTATATAACAGTAAATAAAAGCATGATAATAATAAATTACCTTTTCTCCTATCAAATTTTGGAACAACCATTAAAATATCATCACCACCTCGCCAGCAGCCTTTTTTTGGTACACACCTCACACATGGTTCCTCTTTATTTATAGATGTTTCTGTAGTAGCAGTCATTATATGAGAATATACCGATGTTACGTCATAGATAACTGGCAATGGATCATCATGAAATCGTTCAGCGATAGAAAAAAGTAATTGTGATTTTTCTAATTGATACACCCTAATTATTTTGCGAGCATTATATAGATCAGCAGTAAGTGGAATATCTTGTTCATCTAGAGAACAAAACATATTAGTAAATAAGATTTTTTTAAATTTATTTCGTTACCTGTATTTAAAAGAGATAATTGTCCATAATTTCTTAATTCATGTTGGATTAATTTTCTACGAATAATTCGAAAACTAAATTTAACAAAACAATAAACTGAAATATTCAGTAAAACGATTTTATTTTTGTATTTTACCTTTTACGTCCATTATTTAATTCTTCTTCTGATATTGGAAAATAAAGTGTATTTCTAACTACGTCTTTAATAACATCTGATTCTGAAGTATCAATTGGATAAGGATGTATGCATCTCCCAGGTACTTGTTTGCTCTGTACGGTCACTAAAGTTGCACGAACATATAACCTTTGACTATTCCATTGTTTTGGTATCTAGTTAACAATCATGTTAGAAATAAATGAAAGCAAAAGATTTTAATGTTTATTTACTTCGATTGTTGGATATTCCAAATGATCTAGATTAGATTCAGCACGAATAAAACGCTGTGATCGATTACGACTGCGATCCATTTCACATAAATATCTTTCACGATATGATGTTTTGGGTTGAGCAATTATACGAAGTGATGGATTCAAATCAGCCATTGGTTCAGACCAGAACTGAAATCTACAATGTACGAAACATAAATTTATATTCAAATCAAACACCTGACAAACTCTCTGCAAATATATTTACTCTATTTCTCATTCACAATGTCAAAGTAGCAATGCATGACTTTGATCTTAGAAATAATCTTACCGTCTTTCTTTCTTTCTTAATGGAAGGTTGAAATTATCCTAGTTATATTAGTTATAATAATTTATCGATTCCCTAAGAACCTTATTAGTAATCGACCATAGCAATTAAATTTCATGATTTAAATATACCAAGAGGAAAAAAGCGAAAACTTCCTACTTCAAAGACACGCTGAATCACAATGAAGTATGGAATTTTCACTTTTCTTTCCTTAGTTTCTATGTTGACATTTACTTCGACATAATTTATTCTTTGTTTAAACAGATCAATAAGGCTATATGTGGCAAGAAATAAACCACACATGAATTTTCGATCATAACTTGCTTATCTATTGAAGAAAGATGTATCTTCTTCAAATGCAAAATGAAGATTTAATAATCAACAGTGATGAAGCTTAGTCAATAAGAACTAATATTGCTAGTAAGAATTTTCTTTTCGAGCTCTAAAACTATCAATTTCTAATTGATATGAAAATGACTTCGTTTATTAATAATAATATATATGTTGTTTACTTCGATGTGTATCCTGTAAATGATTCATATTGATTGACTTCATGTAAATACACAAAACGCAAATATTGATTTGTCACGTCACTTACTAGGAAACATTCTCAGATGTCCATTTGCTTTTCAATACGAAATTTAGTAAACTTTGTAGATCTTCATGAACTACACTACTAAACAAAAGTATCTTTCCACTTGGATCGTAGTTCCTATCAGAGCTAAAAGTCTGAAAATTCTTGTACAAATATTCTACACATAATACAGGTCAACGTCAACGATAACACTCGTGCAAAATGCAATGCTATACAATGAAGAATGCGAGAATTTAAAAAGCTTACCTGTTCTCAACGTACAAAATTCACAGTGACTGTGGACACCAACTATTATAACTACATGATAACTTCTGCCATTTTGCGCACTGATGTTACTGCTGTTCTATATTATCTCTGGACTATCTACAAGAGAATTTTCAAAATTTTAGCTATCATAATGGTTCAGATTGTAGTGGAGGGATACTTCTGGTCAGTAGTGCATGTCTACGATGAAAAGATTTTGTGACCATAACTTATTTATTAGAAGACAGAAGGCTTCTAGTGAATTTTGACAGTAGGACTCTGGCATTTACAGCAAGGCCATATTTGCAAATATCGATCTACAACTTTGCCTTGATAAAGACGTCAATTAAACTAGCTTTCATGAAAAATTTCAGACTATTCTAACTATATCTCTCTGACATACAAAACTTTTGATACATAGATTCTTTTCTATATGTAATATTTATTGTATGCATTTTTTGAATGCTTCATACATCGAAGAGGCTTAGTCTGAAAACTATAAAGTTTCTTATGTAACCTAGCCTAATCAAGATCTTTATGTAGAAAAAGTTTCAAGTCTAAAATGGAAAATGTGGGACCAAACAAACGAAGCTCACTAAAAACGTCCAATATTCTCAACAATAAGTCACCGACACAAGCTCCTTTTGTTTTTGTAGACATAGTTCACTGAGGCCTTCAAGATGTACTAAATCTCGGCTCAAAATTGAAGGAACATTTGAGGATGTTACTTCGATGACTGAAAATATATAGCAGACAAGGGTGATAAGTTCGTTTTCAAAAAAGAAAAAAAGAGGCATGTTCTCATAACGTTATGATTTAATCACGAAATGAAAGTGATAAGACAGACACATTTTATGATCGTTTATTGATTTCTCGTATGGTTATGATAACCTTAATAAATAATATTATATAACTCATCATTTAAAATTAAATTTGAAAACGAAAAACTTACATCTGTTTTGTGAAAAATTGCACACATAATCAAGAAATAGAAAAACAAGTTTATATTTCTTTAAAGTGATTGTGAGTTTTAGATGTTTCTTGTGAAAAACAAGTGGATCTAGATAGATATAAGAGTTTTACATAGTATAAATTGAAACTATTAACTAATTCGAATTGATCTGGTCCTATTGGGAAAGTACGAGCACTTCTCAAATGATTAACTCTGAAGATCGAAAAAGACGAATGCTTGATCGACTACTGTTTATCGACGAATGTATATTAATTGGAGGATAGATGGGACATCACAGACTATAATAATAATCAAGGTAGGAAAAGCTCAACGACCGTGACGAAAAAAAGAGAATAACTCAGTCAACAAGAAAAACGACAAAAACACAGCCTGCATTTTATGAGGTAGACGAGACGAAATAAAAGACTCTCATAGCTAATAGGAAAGAGAAGAAAGTAAAAAGATAAGAAAAAAGAAAATGCAATGTGAGAAGAAAAAATAATTATAGTACTCTCACGGGTTCGTGCTTGAAGAATGGGGTCAAGCCATAGTGTCCAAGAATTGAGAAATATGAATTCCTAATCTGCCGAGAAATAGTCAGTGCCGCTGTGACAATTCCTAGAGGAAATGGGAATTGACCATTGGTTCCCTTACAATTCCACCTTTCACGAAAGTCGCGATATTGCTTTTTTAAAAATAATTTGTGCATGGAACTATTGATTCTCACAATTTTGCAGGTGAAAACGAGTGTAAGAACAAAAATTATCGTGAATATTCCATATTTGTACCTTTAGTACACAAGGAATTGTAGGGGAACTAAGGAGGAATTCCTAATTCTCAGTCCTTGGATATTCCTGTCACCATGTGATACATGTTTATAGATCTAATTAAATTTTAAACAAATATCTTGAATAGTGGTAGAAGAACGTGCATCTGTTCATTCAATATTTTGTACGAAATAATTCTGAGTTCTCATGAAGAATAGGGTCATTTGTGATTAACTATGCATTTTCTTCTCTGAGAAAACTGATTGATATCATTCTTTTATGATACTTAACCATAAAAAACCAAGACACAAAACTTTCAAAACCAGA
>CAJNSZ010001440.1:0-27041 GCA_905329745.1 Rotaria sp. Silwood2 | reverse complement strand
TGACGGTCTACATCACCTGTGATTATTTTTATTCCTTGTTATTATTATTGACTGAAACAAAATTTATCAAACCAATATCATGTATGCAAATACCTGACTATCTACATATATAAATTCAGTAAATGTTAGCACATATTTCTCATTGGAGAAAAAAACTGAACACGTCTATTTTCTTTTAACAGCCCTTCGATCACATTCTTAGTACCATTCAAAAGTTGAAAGATGTTCTTACTGCTGGCATATCTCACGACTTTCCATCTCATTTTCCTAGCATTAACTCTTGAGTGTCCTCGCTGTAAGCAAACATTGAATATGAGTTCATCAGAGATTATTAGTGCGTCTCAACTAGAATACACTCTAGTAGCTGTGGGAAGTTCAAGTTGTTTGTTTACACTGGATGTTCATTATACAAATAGGATAGCTTCTGTACGATTTGACGCTAATCGTAGAGAGCAGTTGATATTGTCAAACACACCACGCATTCTGACGAGCACTTTGATGATCTGGTTAACTTACATCAAGGTGGAACAAACCTATCAAATTATGTGTTTCAAAAGCGATTCTTGCACAACTGATGTTCTCAACAATATTTATTCAAATGGTAAGTTATGAGAATTGATGGAGTTTAAAGACTTTATCGTAACGTGAGAGAGCATGAAGAGGAGAATTCTCAATACTCGTTCCCCATAAATAACGTATAATGACGCGGAATGTATCATAAGAAGCGGTTAGGAATAACGGACACTTCAGTAATATAGCAGAGTCTTTCATCCATATGCAGCCTAAAAACGAAAACAGAAATAATTTGATTTTAAACAAATGTCTCAGGACAAAAGTGCAGTCTTCATCATTTTTTGCGATATACCAAATAAATGGAAAATCTTGCAGATTTTGTGAAACACATTAAAGATCAAGTATTTTTTTTATTCAATTACTCATAAATTAGATACTCTTTTGCTTTAGCCCGAAACCTCAACCATGAAGAGCTCTGGGCTAATCTTGTCACACGTTTGTATAGCCCTGTTGAAAATTCTTCTAATCTGCAATGTGCTGACAATCAAAATAAACCAGTATCCTGTCATCGTGGCTTCTGTCAGTTTATCAGCAGGGATGGTTTGAGTTCAGTTCGAAAATGTGTATTTGAAAGTTCCATTCCCAATCCTTACGGTGTTATCATAGAAACCAAGTCAATGTCTGAAACGGAAAATGAAACATCGTTAGTATACACATGCAACAAACCCATGTGCAACAATGCGATCATGGCCATGGAAGTACGAGATTTGTTGGCGATCAGGGGAATTTTGATGCCAACCACCACCACAACAACAACAACGACAACAGCCACTACTACCACAACAAAAACAACAACTACTATTAAAAGCAGAGCAAGAAAATTATCGATTCAATTGATTGTTGAAATTCAATGCGGATTTGTACTCTTCATGCAGTACATAATGGGACAATCGTCTATGCTCTGAAGGATTCAGTTATAAAGATTGATACTGATGCTGGACTTTGATGAAAATAGACTCTACATTTTTTGAATAGCTTTTTGCCGTTGCATGTTTTAGAGTTCCGACTGCTACCATTGGAAAGTAATCCCCAGAACATCGATACGATCTGTGTAGAATTCATCGCTTTTGTAAATCTTCTTAATGCTTATCTTTATAGCTTGATGTTTTTGTTTGTCAAAGACATAACTCATTATTTGACATTGAATTTTACCATTGATGCGAGAAGTAAACAACTGAGACTTCAGCCTTGAAGTCTGATGAAGTCATTGGAGTCTGATGAAATCTTTGAAGTCTCGGGAAGTCTTTTAAAGATTTGAGCTGCAGCTTTTCGATAAGCGAATCGAAAACAATCGACTTCATGCATTATTTCACATTTACCATGCAAATGAGCGCAACCAAAGTTTATTTCAAAACTCTTGGAATACTCAAAAACATGTGAATATAATGACAAAAAATTGGCGAAGCAGACTATTTTTTCTATGCTCTCTTGGATGATGATCTATTAAGAACATGGTTAACAACTACAGATCTGTTGTTTGTTTTATTAAACAAGAAAGAATTATAACTTGTAAAACAATTATTGCAATTATCAGAATCACTTACAAGGGTGCATTACCAACTGTCAAATCGCTTGTGAAATAAATATATGCTCAAAAGATAGACCTCAGCGAATTATCAAATGCCGTGAAAGGGTTTGGTTTTCAAGCCTCCTGAGCAGAGATACACAATTATGACTATAAATAGTTTTGCTATACTAGTATACTAATATATTCGAATCTTGACTAAATATGCTTCGATCTGGCTCAAATTTATATCAATACTAAGACACACAATATCGATTAAGATTCCAGAGTTTGAAGATAAGTCAGTGATTATTATCGAAGATATGAGTTTGTTTAACATACTGATTGATTATTAAAAAGCAGTATATGTTCTTGATCAAAGATGCAAATATTAATTCATCTAAAGTTTTCAGCATACATTCATTTCATAGTGAGCATGTATGTAAAAATGTCGGCTTATTTGTCAGTACTTTAGTTAATATGAATTCGAAAAATGAATTTGCATGCTTTCCATCGTGCAAAATTTTCCAGTAGCATGTTTCTGAATCAAAACAGAATCAGTAAAAACAAAAAATGGAGTGAATCATTTAATCAGCGGAAGTAATAGTCACAATAACTGCACCGAATAAGTGAACATGAGGAACCATTACGTACATGATATTTGTAATAGTAATAGAAATTATCCATTGTGATTAAATGTTTATAATTATATATTGCATGCGACCATCCGTTCCTCTAGGCCCTGTTTCTTTGACTATACATGTTATCATCTTTCTAACTATACCAGCACATATTAGGTATCTTTGCCAATTTCAATCATTAATGATTCTACGCAAACAACGTATTTAACAAAAACAAAGATTTTATTTTGGTCAGTGAAAAATACATGCAAGATATCGACATCTTTCGAAAATTAAGCTTAGCACATCAGTTAGTATTGCTATAAATTTGAGTCAGATGAGAGCATGTTTAGTCAAGATTCAAATATATCAGTACACCACGTAATACAGCAAAACTAATAATAGTCATAATCGTGTAGGTCTGCTCAGGAGGGTTGGAAACCCAAACACTTTTAGGATATTAACACTTCGCTGTAGTCTATCTTTTGAGCAAATATTCAATCCAAAAGCGATTTGACAGTTGGGGATGTTTCTTCGTTAGTCATCAATGTGACGAGGATGGTAATGATCAGTTCCTTAACGTCTGTTTGAATTTACATGGTTGTCGACACAGCTTCGTCAAATTTCTCATTGAGATGGAATGTGACTTGCAAAGACGAAATGCTAAGGATGAACATTTTACCAATGCACTATGATTGACAACAAATCGAAAACTGCTGAAATAATTAGTCGAACGACAAGTGATGCAACTTGATAATGCTTCCGGTGAAATAACGGTTACTTTAGTTAATTGAATAGAATGATCCAACTTTTTCGAATAGGATAACTTTTTTTGTATGAATTCAAAAATACACAGCTTAGTATCTAATATTTTGGACGTCGATACATTAATCCTATTTTCTTGTAAAACTTGAACATAACGAACTTATTTATGCTATGAAACGTTCACAAGAATTCTTCATTGTGAACGAGTCTTTCATTCATCCAAACGGTAACGAACTATTAGATGTGGGTGCGGTTATGGTTGAACAGAAGACCCATATCCTTGTAGGCTCTAATATAACCACTTAGTATGTTGCATTCGTTAAATGGGACAATATTGATATTTCTCTCAATTATATTGTTAAAAAATATGATTTAATGAAAAAGATGCTTTCAACTTTAGCGATCAGTAACGAAACTCAGAAACGAACTAATATTAGCCTACATAATTGATTTCTTATAGTGTTGTCCGTTGAGCATTGTAAGAGATAGATTTTAATATTTAGCGAACCCAAAAAAGAAAATAAATAAAAATAAATAAATCATTGGCTGCAAACTTTGTAATCACTATTTTAGAGTCAATAATTCTGCATGATAATCAACTGGTTATCTGACAAAAAAATGACCAATTTAGCAAGAAGTTTATGGTGAACTATATAGACTTCTGGATTACTCATGGATTGTTGTTACAGAAAGATATAAAAAAAAATACTATACGTCAAAAATATTCTCATCTAGACGTGTTGATTTATCGACATCCGAATGTAATTCAAAAGTGTATGATCTATTGATATTTGAATCACTTCCAAGGAAAAACTATATTTTAAAGACAAATAACTCATTTCTATGCAGCGCGATAAGAATCCAAATAATCTCATATGCAACCACATTTAGTCGAGTCGAATTCAGTGTCAAGACCATATTGAGACACTTTTGCGTCATCCTGTCTTTCGATGATAATGACCCATTTGATAATTTGCTCTCGTGGGTTTTTAATACAAAATTCATCTTTGCGATCCATCTCATGATTCAAATAACATGTGTCATATTCCTTAAGCCATCCACCGAATTTAACAAAATGATGTAGATTTGCATTATAATGAGGATTATTGAATATTGGAACGATCTGTTTCTTATTAATTTCGAACACTTTACCCATACGAATTTCGGCAATAATTCAAGCACCATGGCTGTTGGCTTTTCCAAAAGTATCCTCAATAGATCGTGCAAAATATGCACCACTACCAAGCATCCCTGACGAGCTTGGTCTAAAGTCGCTATGTGCTATGGCAACTGCTGCTTGAGCTGTCGTAGTGTGGAAGCCTATATAAGTCGCATTAAGATCAACAGCATTTAATTCGTGCCAACGAGGTTGTAGCTTGTAGTCTCCAGCATGAAAAATGACGATATGTTCGAGCATTCGATTTGGACACGGATCTGTATTACATGGACGATCACGCCATACGTCTTTTTGTCGTCTTTCGCCTACGAAGTGGTAGGGTAAATAGCGTTTATGCTCCGATGAATGAAAATGACATCGAATATCACACTTTGGCCTATAGTGCCACCATACAACATAACGATACATATCGAGGAGAAAGGTACCGATCAGAAAAAGAAGCGAGAAAGGACAGGCATAGTAGGTGAATGTCATTCGCACCTTGTTCTCTGTCAAAAGCAAAAAAAATATCCGAAATAAAATCTATCATTTAGAACTGTTGGTTTAGATGCTAAAACTCACATGAGTTCTTCACATTTTTGCCTAAATGCAATTCTAAACAAGGCGAATTAAAACTCACTAAAGCAAAATTTAAATCAATTTGTTATATTTCGTTTGACACTACTATAATTTAAACTAATAATCCATAGTAAAACAGCTAGTTTCATATTTCTGAGGAAATTGTATGTGTTGCTAGAGAAATGCATGATATGTGATGAAGTCAAGCGACACAAGTAGAGATACTTAATAAAGAATAGATAGAAAGAAAAAATAATTCATGCTTTTCTTCGATATCTTCCGATTTTCTTCTTCTCAAACAAATACAAACGACTAGACCAGCCGAATACCATTGTCTATTGCTTTCAGCTCAGAACTGTATTCTAATACAGACAGTTGTTTTAATCATAAAATAAATTTGTGACTTTGTAATTACGTACCATCTAAACTTGTATCGTATGACATAACAATGAATGATATCCTAGTGTTGTAAATATTGTTTTTGCCTATTGACAAATAATTGGTTGACTCTCTTATTGCGATAAGGATTCTTATTGCTTTACTTTTCGTCAAAAATGGACACAGAATCGAGCCATAAAAGCACAACGGCCAATCTGTATATCATCAGTTTCTGTCGAAATTCGGTACATTAAAACGAGTGTTTGCCAGAAAAGTATAATTACATGCGCGCTTAAAGAATTCGATTCAATACTCCGTAAAATTTCTAATAATCTTTTTATTTGAACATGTTTCTTATAGAAATATTAAAAGTTGTCAGAGCACTCACTGTGGGGTTAAAGTGTGAAATATGATATAGCTGCTGTTACTAACCATAGAAATATTGTTTTATTTGACATATCTACTAAGGGCAAATTTCTTCACATTTATTTTATTGTATCATTCAGAAATGAAATAGGGAAATAGTTCATACATTACAACAAACTCGTATTAATAAATAATCCGAGATTTTATATTAACAACGTCTATCAAGATCTATGAGAAGAAGAGGATGAAAATTTTCTACTCTGTAAACGTCAACACTTCCTTTAGATCGCGTTTCTCAAATAATTTCCGAAAGCTCATTCATTCAAATATGATCACAAGCAAAACCTGTCGCGGAAAAACGTCGAAAGTATATGATTTGCATCTTTCAACTAGAGCAAAGATAACCAAGGAAAAAAATCAACCATATGAATGATATTCCTTTTTACACAAATATAAGAAGACAATAAGCTTCGAAAACTGAAAAATGTAGATTCTTACTAATGTGACTAACCTTCACTTGAGACTCGCCAATACAACAAGGTAGCAACATCATGCAACACAAAGCATATAATGAAAAAAAGAAATCGAACTTGAAATCGAAGTTTTGGCCGTGCATTGTAGAATGGACAATTGCAGTCAAGTGTAATGAAGGAATGAAGAGCTTTGAGATTGTTGAGAACGCGGAAACGGCCACTCCGTTGTCCATTAAGTAGACTCACCTGATTTGAAACATAAGAACATAACATACAAGAGCAACATTGCAAAAAAAGATCGAAAAAACTATAATAAATAAGCCCATGATAGCAATAGTGACAGAGCTAATACAATCCATAATGAATGGAGCAATATAATAATTTCCTTTGATTGCGGGAACGGTCTCATCATATAATTCCATGCTGAAATATAAAAAAGCGACTCTTGCAACAAGACTAATACTATCACCAATAAGCAGAATTTCTAACAGTAAGATTCGACACTTGTAAATACTGCAACAGCTCTAGAAACACATTATTTTTGTTAGTAACTTAAGACAAATACATATAAGACGTATAGAGAATTGCTGACTTGTTTTGTTTCTTATCATCAGTCTTGTCAAGGGGTATAATAAGAAAGTAGTAACAATCGAAAGATAAAAATGCAATAAAATGCTCTAGTTGTAGTATTTTATAAGTTGGAAATTAGTCTTTAGGGGCATTGATGTGGGTAGTTGTGAAGATCGATATCCTCTTAAACAACACCGACACCCTGACAGTTAAGTTGATAGCAGTTAATTATGTGAGCATATACGATGGGTATCACTTTAACTGGTTGCTTGGTTTGGTTGGTAGAAGTGACAAATTGGATATTCAGTTAAACTGCTATCTAGTTCAGTGGAACTGGTGCATTCGTAATCATATCTTTTTTTTTACTTTATTACTGTGACAGATAAATATCAGCAACAGAACGTATATATATATAAGCTGCGTTTAAAATATTCTTGTCGCACTGTAAGACAGTACAGGACAGGACAACAGAGCAGGGTAGAGCGGAAAAATTCGCCCTGTGGACATCTCTGATCGGGATTTTTGCTTGAATAAAGAGGTTTTGAGAGCTCTCATTGTGATATTCGTGGCCAGCACCCATGAATTTAAAGCCACATTTGGTTTTGACTAGTTAAAAAAGTGTTCTTTTCATGATACGCGTGTGGGATCCCAGGAACGTTTCCGTATTCGACAAACAAGAAACGCTCACACTTTTGAGCGTGTGCTGTACACCTCCACATAAGATAAATGCGTAGATATCTCGAATGTAGGGTAACAGTGAAAGCTAACACCAATTACTTTAAGATTACCCACGTAAGTTGCTTCGTGCTTCAATTGAGAGTATGCGATGATTAACCGTGAAGAAATCCAGAGACGACTACAGAAAAGAGAGAAAAACGTTGTGTACATGTTTGTAGCATTCAAGAACATGTTGATTGTCAAAGTATTGAAATGTCGATAAGAAAGAGATACACTAACGAGGACAATGCCGGATAAAGATTACCGACAGATGAAAACGTCGAAACAAAATCATACAGTAAAACACAACGATGAACGGTACTCAAATTCATTAATTCAGTTGTCGAAATAGGTAAGTTCTCAAGCTCTTCCAACCACAATTTACATAAACTCTGTTGATTTCCAACGAATTCTGTGGTACTAGATTCTGGCATAGAATTCATCGGACGAACTTCGGTAAATTCTAACAAGTATCAAGTGCACTTTTATCTTAGCGGTCTCATGAAAGTTCGTGATCAGATCCAGCTGCAAGCAACTTGTCGAAACTCAACGAATGATAGAAGTGTAGACACGATTCTTCTTTCCTCACACCACCACTCATTTCTGAAGTCTTGAAATCACAATGTTAAAAATTATATTCAAAGAAGACTATGAACCATGCATATAACTAATCTTAGAGTTTCACTTTTCTATAATAATATCTTTCTATTAAAAACATTTTACAAAAGAACAAGATGATCATTTTGAACATTTTTTGCCACGGCGTCACATACGGCAATTGATAGATCAACATAAATCGTATCTTTTAGAGTGGTTGCTTTTTATGGAGACCATTTAATAGAAAAAGAGAACAAAAGTATAAATGTCATGATTTTAATTCTTTTCTCTTTTCTTTTCGACTCTTTTTATTAGTATATTGTTTTTTGTTCTTTCTCTCTTACCCTTCCTTTAAGGTAGTTGTTTAGTTGCTTTTATTGATTCTCCTGATGTTCTTACAAATATGAGCTAGTACTCATAATTATTGCATTGTTAGTAAATTATCAAACGCTCTGCATTGATGTTGATACTTCCAGCTTAAATTTCTCCTTTTTGTTCTTCATTATCGGTCTTTCTTTATCATGATGCAAGAATTTTTGAGCACTATATCCACTAGCATCAATAACAAGCTCAAAGTTGTTCGTGAACTTTTATTTCATATCTGATCTGATGCTTTCTAATAATCTGAGCGTAATTAGTTGCAATATGTATACGACTCATAAAAATACTTTATTTTTACTTTTCAAATCAATCGTCATAGGTAACGGAACGTGTAAGCTTGAAAGGATTGAACCTCATTTGAATTGAATACTTTTAGACTCAGCCCCAACTGAATTACGTCTCTAAGATTTGGTCACAGTCAAATTTGGCGTTGTTTGGTTAGGCGGCACGTATTTTAATGCATAGTTTGCTACTTTTACATGTTTATCCACTTACTGAGATGAAAAAAAAATGAAAAATTCAGATGACAATAAAGCTCACTATTTATGTTGTCGTGGTCCTTGATGGTATCTTCTATTTTATTTATACCGAGTAGTATGTAAAACAGATCAAGCATAAAATCATGTGCTCAAAGGGAAAGCATCTGCTAAGAAGTGTTTGTCTTCTCTTTTGTGATATTGTCATTAATTCACTTTTAGTGCCAACGCTCACATTCGTGGAATGAGAAAAGATAAGCCTTCTTGGATTGGTTGTGAATGAGTGTTAGTGTCAATTTTGTATTCATCGACACTCACACCCTAATCATAATGACATTTGAGTATTGATGAAAATGACAAAGCTATAAAAATAGCTGAAAGTCTTCAACAGAATTTTCAAAAAGTTAAAATTATCTCCATGTATAGTTGGTCAAATACGTACAATAGAAGAACTAATTTTAAAATTTATACCTCAAGGCCTCTAGTTAGAATGATATTAGACAACCTGTCAAGCAAACCCATCAAGAGGACAATCCACTGGTGATCATGTGAGCCCTCACTCGTTCTCAATGATTCACTGAGCGTCTAAATAAGCATTCAGCTGCAAACTCATATCATTTACTAAAATTTTACTGCACCCTCCTAAGCTGTCCTATTCAAGCTCGAATACAAGAATACACAAAGGCAATTGCCAGCATTCTGTTTCATCCAAAGTTAGATGAATTCTTAGTTAAAAAGAAAACTGTCTATTGCGGTATAATTCTTAACGATAAGAAGGGTGTGGGTATAGGTATTGTTTAAGAGTATATCAATCTTCACACCGACAAACAAGACAAGTTCAATCTACTCTCATTAACTCTTGATTTTCAGCTATTGACTAAGTTCAAGACTAAATAATTATAGAATGATAAATTCATGTGCTTTGATTAGAAAAACTAAAGAAACGCAGAGCTAATTTCATCGACGCGTTTAGTGCTTTTGATTCAAATATAAATACTTATCCGGGCTCTATATGATATTCTTTAAAGATGTGGTTCATTGGAATGAGCAATAAATTCTTGTGGTAAAGTTGAAAGTCTGCGAAAATCGTAGTTGACGAAATAGGAATTCGGCGAGAATGGGCTAATGGGACGAAACAATACATTGGAACATTGAATTATTGTCATTTATTTCAATGAATTTCTGAAAGCAGAAATATTCGTTTGAATAATTCGCACACTTTTAATGTCTGCAATCGGTTCGTATTAGTAATCCATAGTAGAATTCTTTCTTTGTATAACTTGTAAAGGCTGAAAATTTTCATTCAGTGTTTCATTCATTTATTCGATTAACTGTTTTAAATAATCATTTGTATCGATAAAAAAAAATATTTTCCATGATGGAAATATACCTTTAAATTATCATTTTCAAGCTTCTAGTGAGTTCGATATTTCGTTAAAATGGTATCAAGATATATTTATGACTACGAACAGAAAAAAGCACAGGTGTGACTGTGGCTGTGAGTGTTGGCGTTTGGGTTGATATTCTTGTCGCCTACCCACACCCTACAAAATGATTTTGTTCTTATAAGCTTCAGTAAGGTGAAAATAATTCGAAAATCGAGTAATATTTTTTTGATATTTTTACATGGTTCGATAGAGCTTATCGAGTTGTACGAAATTAACTAGATTGAAAATTTTTTAAACGCTTTGTTTTAGACAAAATTTACAAACAACTCTCATTTTTTATATAAAAAATAACATTTTTTTTTCATAAAAAAGATAAAAATGCGAGCTTTATGTACATTATTTACATAGTTTTTTTGTAAATTTATCCCAAAAAAGGATTTAAAACTTTTTTGATTTAGACAATTTTGTAGAACTTGACAAGCTCTATCAAACCATGCAAAAATATTTAAAAAAAATATTACTCGATTTTAGAATTACTTGCACCTTACTGAAAATTATGACAACAATATCATTTTGTAGTTTTTTATGCCATTTTTTTGTTAGCATTGAAGTTTGTTTATTTTTATTGTATTTTATACTAGATGGTTTTTCGTATTAAACAGGTGTAAATGTATATAGTACTTAACCTCTACTATGCAGGTATTTAATGAAATTAAACCAATGTTGTATAGTTTTAATACACGACATAAAACAAATAAGTGGTACAAGATACTTGACCTGCCCTGTAAAAAAAGATTTCTTGTCTAAAAATAAATATTTCTTTAATAAATTTTACCAAATTTGAATATTCATCTAGCTGATTATTTAATGATTGTGTTATTTGTTCATTAATATTTGTTGTTCAAATATTATTTGTATTTTCAAATGTTTTCTATTTAATTAATTCATCAAAAATCACATCAGATATGTCACGAATAAGATCAGCATCACCATCTCGAATACTTGAAAAGAGAAATTCAAATATAAAACTTTGTTCATTGATATCTTACCTTGTTTCACAATATTTTTCAATTGTCTTTTCAATTGACTGAGAATATTGATTTGGAAAATGATGAATTAATTGAGCAGAATCTCGTTGTTGTTTAAATAAAAATAACTGATGCTCACGAATATGACTAAGAATTGATTGATTAAATATATTATTAATATGTAATCGTACAAATCTAGTAGAAAAATCCTTTTTTTTTGTTTGATAAAAATATTTATTTTTTAATCACGTACGGAATTAATTGAGATATTATTTGTTTAATTTGAAAATCAAGTGTTTGCACATCAGCATTATTTAAATCCTTCATAAAAGAAGTATCATCTCTTTTTAATTTTAAATCTATTAATTAAAGTATATTAGTTGTTGATGCATAATAAAATGATGATTGAATATTCAATATAGTTGTTGAAAGATCATTGTTTTGTTGTTCATCTTCACCATTACTATCACTAAATGTATTTTCTTATAATTGTTGAATATAATTAAATAATTTGTGATTGGTGAAGATTGTTTTTCATTATCATTTGTTATGGATCGTCGATGAATAACAAAAAATTTTGAAAGATTTTCTTTTGATGATTTATGATGATGATTAGAGGAGATTTCGTATTCATCAGATATTTGTTTTGGACACAAATGAATCTGTTTTGGTGATGCTAAACGTTCACTAGGCAATGTTGCTTAAAAAATGAAGAAGAATTATTTTCGTGAGATAAACACGTTCAATAGATTAAGAAAAGAAGATAAAGAGAATAGAGATTTTTTTTTAGCAAAAGTATACAATGATCTTGTGGCGAAATAAAAATGATTCTTTCTATCTTGATGACCAAAAGGTTATTTTGTTGGTAAATTTTAGTTTAATAGAATAGAATAAGATTAATTACATGAAAGCATTCGTGACCTGTTTTCTATGGATTGTGTTTTTGTCTTTAGCAGATCATGTTTGTTATATTTTAATAATATTAAATTCTCTCATTTTAATATTCACCATTTGAACAAAAAGTTTGGAAAAGGCAAGAGAGAAAAAGCGTATCTCGGTATCCTTCCTGTATCTCCATCAGATATCAAACGGAGGAGCAAAGAATGGGAAATTCCTAAGGATAGGAGAGGAATATAAGATTCTATGCTGATTCGAAGGATATAATCAAAATACGAAGATTCAGTGAGGATATCAAGAAAGAAAACCGCAGACCCTGATATCCTCCGTGTCCCAATCGTATTTCTACCGTATCCGGGATATAGTGATCTACTTTTTCTTCGTGCAAAAAAGTGTGTTGTTGTGACATTATTTTTTTTATTTTTATTTTTCTTCTCTTTTAAGCTATTTGTTGCCATATGCAAGTCGCTCTAACAATTCTAGAGTTATTGAGAGTTTCAGTTTGCTAATGAAAAGCCTCTTAAAGTTCAAAAGATTTTGCTAGAATTTTTAACAAAAGCCGTTCTTTGATCTATGTTACAAATCTTTTAGTATTCTATTGCATATAATTTGTCCTAAGTACCATTTCTTTCACGTTTAGTAGATCTTGTTTCCATATTATTTTTATTTAGATGAATAGCAATTTCTTTTCTAGTACTTTGACTATTAAATGATGTTTTACTTGAATTTCCAAATTTATTATTTATTGTTAAAATATGATTGTGTTGCTGTAGATGTTTATCATATCTTGAACATAGTTGTGAACGAATTACTTTTATTTGATCTAAAGTATAAATTGAATGCGTGGAATTATCTCTTAAATATAAAGGTGATCCATCATAGGATGATGATAATGATGATGTTAAACGATTATTTTCTGATTCAAGTCCATTTGTTTCTGATTGTAATATGACTATTTCACGATAAGAAATTTTTATATTAACAATAAGACATTGAGTAAGAAGGGTCTGGATGTGAATATCGATGAAGAGAAGATCCACATCCACAACCACACTCACACCTAGACTCGCCCTCACCCGCATCTTACTTGGTAACGAAATTAAGTTAAAGCACGAAAAAGGCTGAAAAATAGCCAAGAACGAACCAACATTTTATTCGAATGATCGAAATTACTCTAATTAACTTTATTAGCTGTTTTCATCGTTGATTTGCAAAACTCATAATCTGAAGGAAAATTTCCAAGCCTGAGTTGCTAAAATGTTTTGAACTTCGATCAAGGTTTTCTAAAACAGAGCATACGTGCGCGATTCGCACTCGTCCATCGGTGGAATCCATTTTCTATTAGAAGTTTATGACAGAGGGAGAAATCGATACCAAAGGTAACATATTAAATTCACAAAACAAAGTATTCGATGTTAAGCTGTATTGATAAGTGTTGACTATATTTGGAAACTCTTCTGACTTGTGAATCGCTCGATATAAAGCATAAATCTTTGTCACATGAAGACCATATTTTGTATGCTCGATGCCATGATAACTCTTGAAGAATTTCATATTTTGGACTGAACTTTTCTTTTGCAGAATTATTTAAATCAGCTAAGTTGTTATGCAGAAATCACTAGTATAAAAATGTGTTGCAACATTAAAGAAAGACTACCTATCTATCGTTTATCTTTTTACAAGATTGCTCATCCTTCATATGGCGGGCTTCTAATCTTCCTAATGATTGGTATTTAGAGAGCCCGCTATGTACGGTTTGGTGAAGCCGAAAAGAATTGCTTTCTCTCGAGCATTGCTTAGTCTGCCGGAGATGGTGATGAATTCTTCTGAAAAATAACAAAAAAAAAATTAGAAAGCTTGAAGTCTTATTAGATAAAAATAAGATAAGTCGCTGATACTTCTTAGACAGACTTAATTCGAAATATCAACTTGTTTTTAACTTTGGTGAACACATACGATTGAACATAGAAGTAAAAATCAGCAAATAATAGTACTTCTTCTTCATCCGAATAAGCTGAAAGCCAGGATAGATCGATATTGGCATAGGAATCAATGCCAATTTTCATGAGTACATTACCAATGCATTTTGCTGCTTCCTTATTTCGACTTGTTGATGTGAAAGCTTGAAATATATTAAGTTCACTTGTGCTTACTTGTCAATATCATTCAATCAAGTCATCTGATAATTGACAACCTCGATACAGTGTAGTATTTTCATTGTGAAGTGGCCTCAGTTCATAAAACAGGAGTGCAAATAGGTCGAAAGTAGACACCTTGGTTTTCAAATAGGGATTATGTTTTTCATCGCCCAGTAAACGCAGTATTTCATTCAGCTCTTTGCAAGTTTGTTCAGTAATAACTTAAGCATTTTTGAAGTTATTTAACTTGCTTATATGGCCGGTATCCGGTTTCTGGATATATGAATACAAAAATGTACTTATCATGTAGAGACGAGCCCAAGCCTTCCAAACTTTTCTTCTGTTCCATTTTTGACGCGAAGCAGTTGTGGCACCATCTCTTCAACATCTTGTTCTTTTCCTATCTGCTTTCCTACGATGATTAGGTTTTCAGTTGCTTTTTCTACCAGCATCCGACGAGTAGAGATATCTTCTAATTTAAAATACGAAAACTCAAAATCCTTAGATACCACTCCAAGAACAGATATCCCATAGCCTTCGCCGCATAAGAAAGATCGAGAGACTATCACAGAAATAGGCACGGATAAGAATCTTTCAAACAGCGTTCACAAAAGACGTTTCTTGTGGAACCGTTAGCAGACTCGATTTATTTAATATTGTTGCAGTATATAGGAATGAATGTTTTCTCTGAGCCTTGTCTTTAGTTGTATAATCAAAATAATTCTATGGCAGTTTTCAGAAATATAGCGTGGCTTTCCAGAGATTCTCTAAAAACTTCAACCTCTGGATTTATTTTCAGAAAAAAAATTACTGATGAAAATACGCTCCTCGATTGCGGTTATCAAACGCTGAAAATCGCCGGTCTGTAAGTTGTTCCTATCGAAAGTTATTTAAAAAGCACCCGAGTGCTTTGACATCTGGTGTCGATAGTAGAATGTTTTTCCTTTGTGCAGTTTGTTAAGTGCGAGATACACCATTTTTCCAAATTGCGCCATCTGAAACTAAATCAATGAATTTATCTATTTCGAATATTCTATTGAGATAATAAAGTGCGTAACATATCCTGTATCATTTCATAAGTAGCTATTGAAAAATTGGAAAAGAAACTTTTAGTGAAAAGCTATATTGCCAAAAAACTTGAAGATAGCGAATTTGTTACTGGTCTTCAAAACTGTTCTCTGTTTCGCAAGTATCGAAGCAAGAGCCCACTGGTTAGGAAAAAACATGACATGTAAACAGGACTTAATTCGTCAGTTGCCGCTGTAAAGACGCCGTTAATGAACGTCATATGGTCGTTTACGAGCAGAATAATGATAAACATGGGTACTTGCTATTTTTATTTTGTAATCAATATATTTCTTCAGCCGATTGGAATTCATCGATTTCTTATTATGACGTAGTAAGCATTGATGTGCTGAATCAATTTTCTGCAGATAATACTGCTGTTTGATAATTTTACTACATCATGTGTTAGAATGACAGCGGATTCTCACTTTTAAGACACTAATTTTTCTTGGCAACACAGGCATTAGAAATACCGTTTGAATGCATTTGTGAAAAAACACGCTGAAATATGTTGAAAAGAAACTCTTTTTTTATTTGGAAAAATCTATTACTAAAAAAACTATTTGTTCAAGCGTGAAAATAATATTCTTTTTTAATTTTGCGTTGAGATGAACTTTTTTGATGAAAATTTTTTCTTGGCAACTAGGACACTATAATTAATAGGAAGTACGAGTGACGAACATTTTTTTTTACAACTATTTCATTTGAAGAGCTAAAAGAATACCAATGAATTTGGCAGCCTGTTGCTTCGATTCAATTATTTTTTCTGCAGTAATTGAATCCAACAGTAAGCGAATGAAAGCGTTCGAAAAATTGCCAATCTTTATGAAGTACACTTAGCTATAGTGGATGGAAGAAACTATTACATTCTTTAGCTGGTTGCTGTTCTTGGAAATGCTTGTGGTAGTCAGAAAGATTTATTATATATTAAAATTGTTTGCTGTTCACTGTTCTTTATACTTGGAATCTTGAAGTCATAGAACTGTTGGTTTTATAACTGTGGACACGAAGCATTAAGTAAGTCAAACATTGTTGATACAATCCAACAGCATAGTGCGCAGTACGTATATGTTACAGGCATGATTAAACTTAGACAGAATTCTTTTTTAATTAGGCGCACAGATGAAGAAATAATATTCCTTTTTTTAAAAACAAATTGTACTTTTTGTTTGTATTAAGAAAACATGGCAGTTGCCTATTTTATAAGTGGAAAGATTATTCATTTTCATTTAATCCTCCATTAATGTAAGCACTAATCGCTTCGTCTACGTCCAGTTCGGAAAACGATTTTCGAAAGCATTTTTATGAACAAGCGAAGTGATCTTTTGAATTTTTGAGGTATTAAATTTCAAGAGAAAGCAGCTATTATTTTACTGCAGGCAATATATCAATTGAAAACTTCTTCATTTTGTGGGGTTTCAAAATAACTCAACAAAGCTTAGCAGTATAATATACAGTGAAACAAATACAAGGAGACACCGAATTCTTTCAATTTTTTCTTTGTCGATCGATAGTTAGTTATCATATTTGGACCGCATACACTTTTTAGCGAAACTCAGAAGATCAGCATATCATTAAGCTTTCGATATAAGAGTTTGTAAGAGAAACTTCATTTGTCTTGTATGCACTTCAATACGAGTGTCACAAAAACTTTCTGTTTTCAAATCGAAATCAATTGATTTTCTTTACTGTGTCATGTTTTTGATTAGTTTTGTATGCAAGAAGTCTAAAAAAACGCGTATAAACCAATAGAATTCGAATCATTCTGCACATTTTGATGCGAACAGGCAAAACAATCGAAGCATAATGGGACACGAAAACTGTAAACTTTTGAAATAATCGATGCAGAGTACACAATCGACATTTGTACGATTTTCAACAATTCATACTACCAAGGGCTAATTATACACTATTTATCTGAGTACTATCATCTAGTTTACATATGTAGTCCAAATATGAGATCTAACTATCGATTTATACAGAAAAAACTGAGATGAATTCATTGTTTCCTTAATTTTGGTTTACCCTGAGTTTATAGATACTTTGTATATCATGTATGAACCACGTTAAATTCGAAGACAAATAGACACCGATAAAACTTACTACTCAAAGAGCATAAATTTAATGATCCTTATTTTTTGGTCGAACGGATGTTGACAAACTATGTCTACTGAGAATAGTGACGAACTGTACAATCAGCTCTGTGTTCTCATTTATTTTGGTAGTTTTTAAAATTTCAAGTCTTTTAAAAACTCTGTTGAATTTTGCCTGAAGCTCAACATTGCCTGACACCTCTATTCATTTTTTTTTAGATCAATGAGGATCGTTAGAAGTGCATTTCGTGAACTACTTCAACTTAACTTGTTTCGTGACATCAAGACAAAGCGGGAGGAACATGAACGATTGCTACGTGAACAAGTGCTCACCACACATCTCTATTTGGTTCTTCTTATCACGAGCATCTTTATCCTTACGCTATATGTCAGCTTAAGTGAAAAGACTACTCGAGTGACGATACAGAAGCCTTCACTCGCCACGTACAATCATTTGGAAGTCGCGTTTCCAGATACGTTATCATGTGCCTGCCAGCAGATTGCTATTCCATATGCAAATTTCCTTTCGATCCAAGTCACATATCATCAAGTAAGTGGCTTAGTACAAGTCGAAAAATGAAGTCAGGCTTTGGGAAGGGACAAATTTAGCGCAGTTTCGGGAACCATTTTGTATGCTTCCACATCTCATCCCTTTATTTGTCCTTAAGATTGCACACTGTTCCAAGCTTACGGCCGAACATGTCCAGAAATTCATTCGGTGCTTTTCTACTTCGGTGAAAATTCTGCCGCTTAAGGTGATAGACCAATTCGTTGCAACATTACTTTTGAATGATATGTTTATCGTGGTGTTCTTGTCGCGTAAGGCTTCAGATCGGTTAAGAATATTGATAAAAAATTGCTGTAACTATGAGAGCTGCTTTATTCAATCGAATTTTTAATCGATGCTGATTAAATATTCAATTTATAACACTCTTTCAATCAGATACTGGCATATCAGAGCGTCACTAGTCTTGAATTTAAAAAAGCATAGCAGCCAAGTTTTCTTGAATTACTCGTGCAGAAAATCACTTATCAAATTCTGGATCGAGGAATATGATGAAAGTAATACATTGCAATAATTAACGGATCGAAAGTAGCCGATGCTGACACATATATGAAAAACTTCCTGAAATCAACCGAAACAAAATTTTAAATGCTATAGTTTTTCAACTTTAGATTTTCTTTGAACTACTCGCTCAATCAAAACAACCATATACAAGTTTTTTTTATTAATTACAGCCGATAAAGAGGTTACATTGAATGTATATCTGACATAGAAATTATCCTTCTATAAAGACAAGTATCAAAACGATCATAGCAGTTGTCATTAAAATTGAAAGCCGAAATCAACAAAGATTTATATTGTTTTATCCCAAGATTTTATCAGGGACAGCCTCATCAGCATTGCAGCTTTTAATAATGAAAACTGGATGTTGTTAGATGCTTTCGTTTATAAATTATTCGAGAATTGACATTTCAAAAAGGAATCTCATATTAATAATGGTCAGATAGCTGTTTTAAGAGAGAAATCATCACACCGTTCCCTCCAGTTCAGTATAAGTTGAAAGAACACCGCCTGATAAGTGGCCACATCTTGTACCCGTTCTGCACATTTCTAATCTAGATTAAAATCAAGTCTACACGTTCTTTTTTAAACTTTTCGATATTTTGCTTGGAGACTTCGACACAAAAACAATTTTCGGGGTCACTCTGATTTCTCCTCTTACAATATTTTTTGCTCATAAGCTGCCCCTTGTATTTTTCAGCTCTTTACATCCGACAGTTCTCTCTTATCTTTCAGAATATGACCAGATACCCATCGCTTTGTTCTGCAAAGTGCATATGAGTGAATCACAACATTATTGTACTATTGGTAAAAAAATAACAGCAAGGCTAAAAACCCTGAATTGTGCATTGAATCCCGTTCCGGTTTCTTCCCCTTCTCTACTACACAAACTAATATTTCCAACACTTCGCTGCATAATAATCAGAAAATCTTTTTTTTTCTTAAAAGCCCAAAATTGAGTATTTACCATAGAAAGATGCGCTTGAATCTCTTTTTCCAGAATTAATGTTTCCTTTCTCGAAAAACTCTATGTTTATGGGATTTTATAGGAGACGGTCATCCAATCTATGTGTTTTATCAAGTATTACTAGAAATATTTCTATGGTTCCCATCGCTTCTTTCTCCGCAGATTTGACAAAAGACGTTATTTATTTCCAGCAGATGGCAGCGAACTACTTTGATGTTTCCTGCTACAGCATTTGGTAACATCGTAGGCATCCTTCTTGTTCAGCTTATTCCTTAGCATGAAAGATTTCTAATGGATGGCGCGAAAGTCTTCTTACAAAGTGTTTGCTCGTTTTTTGACTACTTCGAAGAAACTGTTGAGAGTCAAAAGTTCCGAATATATGTTTCCAATTTTCTCTTCGGAGCAAACCTGGTTCACATTGAGAAATTTTTTTGAAAGGGCAAAAAAACGATGTCTTGTACAAAGAAAATAGAAAACTTTGTACCGTTGCTAGTATATGTAATTTATACTTTGGAATTGTTTAAACTTGGCAGTATTCTTGAGCACTCAGTTCACTATAAAATGAGCTATTACAATAAACGAAATTTGAAATCCGTGGAAATGTACACATGTTTTTCAAAGAACTGCTCTCTGCGTATAATCCATTTGTCGGCAACTCGATTTTTCAAAAATACAAAATTTGAAATATCTTTAACGTAAGATAAAACAGAAAGTAAATAGCATAATTTGTAAAGGAGTTTGGTTTACAAAGCGTGAGTATTAAAAACTGCTTCACCATTTTTATAAATTTGGTAATTAATCAAATTACAAAATTGAGCAAAATTAAATTAGATACAGATATCGATGCGGACTCTTTGAAAAATGTTCTCATTATGGATCAAATTTGCGCCAAAAAAATTCTGGATACATATTCGAAAAGAGCATAAAATTGTGATCCTACTTCACTGCTTTTGACTTGCAACAACTGCTACCAACAGTAGTCGAAAAGCGAGTAAACAGTTTCTACAATGACTTTCGGATGATTCGTTTTATTTTTTTTAAATTGTTTTTTCTTAAAATGACTTTTCTCAAGAGCAACATTGTAACTTCTTCTACATGTCTAAATATAAATTCATAATCTTTTTTTATTTCAAAGCTCGCAGTCAGGAGCAGGTTTTTTCCGGTCAGACTTTTTCATATTTGCTTCTTGGAGGGTGTGGGTGTCGTTGTTCATGACAAGAACTGCCACACCCATACCCATACGGTCTCAATATTTCAGATCGCATAATTTGACCGTAGCTGCTATGATAAAACACTATTCATTGCTGAAAACTTTCTTGACTTCGGACATAAAATGTGGAAATTGTCTTCTGAGGGACCATCATTAAGAGAAGTTCCATGAATACAACAACTAATCTGAAAAGAGGTTACATTTTAAATGTTGAATTCAATGGTATTAGTGGATAGTTCGCGTCACAACATACTTGAATCGATAAAATACGGTCTAAGCGATTCATGACTCTTAAAAACAAGTCATAGAGAGATCCATATAGTTTAATTCGCTCTACAAATCTGTAGACATGGCTACTCTCGTAGACCACAGTATGGATTGAGATAGCTAAAATAATGCGTTCAAGACAAAAAAACGTACTTCTGATTTGCCAGTATTCTGATCAAATGCATAGGTTAGTTGGAAAATGCCAAAAACCAATAGCATGAAGATGCAGTCGGTTAAATTCAGCGCCGAAGTGTATATATGACTTAATCTGAACATGCTCCGAGGATGTCGATGTGGGATATGGATGAGGAGAAGTTCTCGCATCTGCATTCTGTATTGAGAAATAAATAATGTGAAAAACATAACGGAAAAATTTGGTAATCAAAAATATTATCACCCAAAAATGATATTATAACATGATAAAGAATATGACGTCCCATGTAAAAAATTTACCCAAAAAAGTGACTATTAAGTACTTTCAATAGTAGGTTTTAAGCAGGACAAAGTACTTATAAGGGAACCTTTTTGAGTACTTTTCATACTTTTTGACTAAAAAGTACTATTAAGTACTTTTGAAAGTAGGAAAAGTATGAAAAAGTACTATAGAAAGTGGAAAAATTATCAAAAAGTACTATAAAAAGTGAAAAATAGTAAGAAAAGTTACTTTATTTAACTTTATTACTATTAAAAGTGATAAAAAGTGACTTTTGGTTCACTTTTCTTTTACATGGAGTATGAAGCAATGCCAACGTTTAGCTTATTTTCTCATACATATCTGTACATCCTTCAAAGATAAGCCGAAATAAAACAACAAGGAAAAAAGCATACTTAATAATAAACTTAGGCCATCATTGCAGACTATATAAATACATCATCCGAAACGAGTTCTTGACAAAGTTTTTCCAATGTTACGCATTCGAAAAGTGGAAAATTCTGAATAAGTGAGAATTAAAGTTTTTTTAAATTACATTATTTTTAATGAGACCAAATGATTTTTTTTTGAATCCATGACTCGGTTTGACTCAAGTCAAACAGTTGAGTCACCATTGTCCAATTTTCGAGTCCGAGTTATTAAAAAAGTGCGATTCGGACTCGGCCAGCCGTGTTCGACACATAAAGATCAAGGCCTCCGATTTGTATTCCAGTAGACTTTCTCGCTTCAACCTTAGCTATAGCTCATTACATAGCCCCTCTTAGGAACTACAAAATTATATAATTCTCCTTGTGACAAAAAATGTTGGCAACTTGAAAACTAAAGAGGTATGCTATTATCGGTCGGTTATTTCATTGGGCTTTGTGAAACACGACGGTAACTAAATATTTAAGTAAATATGGAGAGATGTGAACCAGCCCACGGACCTACCCTCAGACCTTGACAGACCGACGACGTGCTATTGTGGTTTATTGGGTCTTGGAACTTCGGATTTTCAGACCATTGTATTATTGATGCTTTGATCATGAAATTATGGATTTTGGACTGTGATATAGTGGAGTTCGCACCATGCTATTGCGGTCATTCAAAACATGAGATTCACTTTTTTGAACGTTAAATCGCTGTATTTTCGAGCTGTAGTTTCATTTTCGAACCGAAATCAAATCCCAAACACAGACGTTTATTTTTGTCTCGTGTTGGGGTAGTGCAGCAATGATGGCATGCTCTCGCAAGAAATAAGAGATAAAAGTTCCTTGACATTGTGCCAGATCTTTATAAAAATATGAAGTAACCATATTTTCATGTGGAACAGCTCAATCGTATTTCTCATTTTAATGCCGTAGGGATTTTGTGGAATGCTTTTTTTAGCAGTATTCACGTAGTTTCGGCAATATTAACTCCATTTAAATGAGAATTATTAGCAGACTCGAAACAAGCATTTAAAATTGGAGGACTTAGTTTTGTTCCAAATACTTTATAGAACGTTTGTTCTTCGAAAATTTCCTTCTTCATAAGAAAATGGAGTCTGTCATTAATGCGCTTCTTCAGTTGATTCAACTTCTATTTTATAATCTCAGATCATTTTGTGATCTCCGAGCTTCTTTAGCTATGTCAGAGTGCGTTATGGAAGGAGTCTAATTTTGGCGAACCCCTGAAGGGTAGTATCAGTCAATTTTTCTAAGAAAAAAATTCCCAAAAGTATTTAAAACACAAATAAGCCCTAGCATTTGTAATGATGATTTCGAATCTGATATTATTTATGATTCCAATATGGCACTTATCACCGATATCACTTGAATACTGATAAGGAAAAGCACGTAAAATTATGTGTCTGCGTACCTTTTCAATGGGCTATCTTTTCTCATAATGAGAAGTATATGATTTTGTAACTTTTGAGGAGGACTGTCTAGTGAACTAAAATACATATTGAAATGTAAAAGTCTACCGTGATTTAAATAGGAGAAGACGATGAATATGTGTCTAAATCGGGCTCCATTTTTCGCTTTTTCACCTTCTGATGTTCCAGAGACGTGCTTTGCAAAAGGTCATTGTTGTATACAAAGACTGGTCAAGTGAAGGGCTAGGAAATGCGCTTCCAACCAAGATCCTAATCTCTGTAATCTTTTCTTCACAGATTAAATTGTGACTAAAATTGTTCAAGCTCAACATGAAAATATTCACTGTGTCAATCTCTTTCATTACATGTATCGCCCAATGTCAGTAGAATAAAAAAATGGTCGGATTGGCGGAATCAATGTTTCACGCACTTCCTATGTTAAAGAATTTTCTTCTATCCGACGTCCGCAATTGGGAGATTTTATCTTAGATCCTGTTATAATTACAGCATGTAGAGCTGATGCTTTTAGTTTATGGAATTGTAAATAGTGTATATAAAATGTGCTGTATTTTTGAAAACAAGAATATGTAATTGTGTAGAATTTATTTTAGAGACTACATCTTGAAAAACTATAGATTGCAGGCTAATGCAACTTATAGAACTTTGTGAATAAGTGAAAATCCAGGTCAAGTCGTGAGATCCATATCTCTCGAAAGAAACAATCGAGAGCTTGGCTGGTTTTGCTGCAAAACCAATCCGCGAAACTCTAAAAGATAGGATACATATCAATCGATTTGCATATCCCATGTATACTTGAGTTTGAAATCCTATTGAATGACTTGTTTAGAAAAAAAAGCATCAGAAACTTTTTCACATAGCTCACGTCAAAACATAGGAATCTTGTCTATTGTGGTGCTATTTATGCATTTGATGCTTGAAAGCATATGCTTGAACTTCTTCTATTCAACAGGTATGCTCAAGTGGACTGGTGTCATCAGAGTGGATTACATCACTTTTCAATGCAGAAACAACGCGTATAACTCCCCTTGACTTTCGTCTCACTGCTGCCACTCAGTTTCGTCTACTAGCACTGATGTGCTCAGTGCAGGCAACTGAAATAAATGAAATGCGAAGCAACTTCTATAGAGAACAACTTATTACCTCCAATGTCATGTTCCATTCAACTTTTGAAGCCCAGGCCAATGCCCTCATGAACATGTATCAAGCACAGCTGGAATTGGAAATGACAGTCAGCCGCGCCGCTGAACTCATCTTGCTCATCATTGAGCAGAGTCACCTTTACTCAGCCGTGCACACAAATGCATTTCAGTTCGCCGTACCAGGTTGGGATTCATACTATCCAACACTATGGGCCTCTTATCCTCTCAGCGACAATGCCTCCTTCAACAACGTAAGTCTTACCTAATGTTAAACTACCAGTAGATAACACTGCAAATTTCCCATTGTATCCCTCACAGTGGGTTCTCAAAAAGAGCTATTTCACTACAGTACATTAGTTGAAGATATCCTTTCCATTATCCGACTCCGAAGAACGAATTCTGTAGATTTTAGTTCTTTGTTACTAATACAATGTTCAAGTGTCGTCTATCGAATACAGCCTAGTCTAGAAGTTTCGTTGTACTTTAGGCGCTAAAAATCGACTTTAGGACATTCTATGCGGAAAACTCTCCAAAATAGTCGATAAGCTAGAGAAAGAGCAGTGATTTGCGTTAGAGTGTGGAACTCTTAATGCTTTCGTAGCGTATTTTCCCACTTTTCAATGAGTTGAAAGCGCTCATTTTTCACCATATAAACAAGTTTTCTTGTTTTTGTCTACCTGTGGCAGGGAAACGGCATGGGAAAATCTGTTTCTGGCGCTGCTCGGAGCCACACTGCCGCTAGAGCAGAGATAATATGTTTTTATGTAGCAAAATATGCCACTAAGCCGTCTTTTGAACGCCGTGGCAAATGGAAAATAATATTACAAATGCGTTGGATAGTCTCTCATGTTAAACCAAATAAACGCTTTTTTCTAGCTTTTTGACTGACAGAGTAGATCAATTTGTTCATCTAAAATGACACTTCGCTGATAAAATTTTTCAATTTTTTAAGGTACAGCCAATTACAGTACATCATTAGAAGTCGTTTTTCACACTAATCACTAATCTACTGTTTCTTTTCAAAACAAGTCGGTGTTTGACCTAAAACCCCGGTGTCAAACTTTTCAAAAATCGTATTTTGCGTTTCCTAATCAAGAATTTTTCTCAAGATAGTTTAACAAGAAACCTACCATTCGATAGAGAAATTAACTCTGTACAAGATGACATATTTTTTCGAAGTTTGAAATCATCCAATACCCTGTATATACACTTCAAAGTTCAAAGTTTCTGACGAATTTTCTTTCTTATAAGCGAGTAGCTGACATCGTATTGCGCTCTCAGTTAGGAGTAACACTTTATCTTTATTTTACCTAGTAAAGTAAAGTCAAATGCTTCGTTTCAGTTTAATGGTGATTTTGATTATTTGTCATTGAACCTTGATAGTAGACCAATATATAAAAGTGTATTTGAAATTATTTACCTTTTCCTAAAGCATAAATGAAACTAAGGTAAAATTGAAACAGTAATAGTTTTTTGTTTCTGGATAATAAGCATGTCACAATACCAATATCAGTAGTACCAATATCATTTGGCATTTACTGATATTAGGTTACAATCAGTTTCTTAAAATCATGCACTTGATTTTTTCACTAAAGAAGGATGTTTTTGAGAAAATAACGACTTTTTATAAAGTTTGAGCCAAGGTAATCGAGGTCGGGGAATCTCAAGGGGGAAACAGCTGATTATTTGATTAGATATGATTTTAAGTGATTAGCAGTGATTAGTCTTGATTAGTAGTGATTAGCCTTGATTAGGAGTGATTAGTCTTGATTAGAAGTGATTAGAGATGATTAGGAGTGATTAGGAGTGATTAGAGATGATTAGGAGTGATTAGGGATAATTAGGAGTGGGCATGCAACGGTGACGAATAATCGGTCGACCGGTGAATTGATGAAGCGGTAATCGCTTAGACCGAACAAACGATTAAACGGTAACCGGTCTGACCAATCAAACGATTGAACTGCAACCGGTCGAACCGATTAAATGAAAACCGGTTAGTACGAACAAACAATTAAAACCATATTGGCCTAAGTACCGCTATTTGAAAAGGTACCATGGAATCACTTATATATCTTCAACACCTATCCTATATAAGTATCCATAGGCTCTCAATAGCTATCATATAGGGGTGCCCTTGGGTCCCCATGTCTATACTATGGGAATACCCTTGGATCTTCATCTGCTATACTATAGGGGTACCCTTCGGTCCTCAACTACTACAGTGCGGGCCGTAAAAAGCATGTACTTTTTTGTTTTTACGCATAAATGAGTAAAAAGGATAGTCTGAAGATTTTCTTTCATATCAGAGTTTGTAGAGAATTTTTCGCTGATCATTTT
>CAJNSZ010001439.1:10318-27046 GCA_905329745.1 Rotaria sp. Silwood2 | reverse complement strand
TCACTTGGATATACTCAGTTTTTCATGCTGAATCCGAATATGTAATTAAAGTTGAGTTTTGAACAAAGTTTCAGGATGAAATCTTCAGTTTTCTAGAAAAGTGTGAAAAGTTCACTTTTTGACTGCTGCTTGGTATTTTCAAGATTTCTCAGCCAAAACTTGATCAAAATTCGATTTCAAGTAGATATTCGGAATCTACTCCTCGAGCTCTATCCAACGATGTACTTTTCAAAAGTACCTAATCATGCGTGAGCTTTTCGAATTCCCTGCACCTTAAATATATGTGACTTTTAATAAAAAGATTTTCTGACGCAATATTTTCAAGAAATTTCAATTTTTTTTGACTTCAAATATATGTCGGCGAAGTGTACATGTCGGCCAAACAATTTGTCAGCGAAATGGTGTCGATCAAGCAATGTGTTGGCCAAGTGATTATCAGCCAAGTGACCCGAACCCGATTTATCCACCATAGATAATTTGTTTTGTTTTTTCAGACTTTTGGTTATACAGTAATCTAAAACGTAGCCTAGGTACATAATCATATGTTACAATTTTAAGTAAAACAACAACTAAGAAATAGCTCAATATCTATCTATTCACAAATGGATTGACAAGATGAAAATTAGCATTGATTATTGGCATCTTTTGACTAATCTATGTGACAAAAATAGAAAGAAAAAAAATATATTGTCATCGCGAAAGTATCATGCAAGGGAGTGACGCGCAAAAAGAATGATTGACGCCATTGTCGTGCATTACAAAAAAGTTTTCTTCATTTTTCAATTCATTATTTCGAGCAATAATATACGTGGAGTTGGTTCTTCAATAACAATGACCGATCATTAGCTGAACAAAAGTTACTATTTTAATTGATATCTGAATATTAAAAAAAATGATAAAATTAGGCGAAAGTAATTTAATCATTTAAGGATAATAATACATATTTCGGTATAATTAGAGCCCTGCGGTTCCAAAAAAAATGGAACCGAGAACCGGATTTTTCTTTTTCTCTTACCCGGAACCGGAACCGTTAGGAACCGAAATTTTTCTTGAGGGTGAGAGTTTCAAGATGTGTAGATGTTGGAAGATGCACATTATATCAGCATCTTTCTTCATTTATCCATGAGAAGTTTTCGTAGTAATTCTGGTTGTCAAGAAAAAGCTTTTAAGTTAGTTAAAATGGAAATTATTAAACAGCAACCAACAATACTAACTACTACATGTACAACTATACTGCAACACCTGTTCTTACAAATTCACTTGATTCTCAATCGACAACATCAAAAGATCCTCTTTCACACTGTTTTGAAATACCACAAGATTCCTTAACATTGTCAACAACACTGTATGAATTAAATGAATATATGCCATAAAATGTCCCATTCAGTGAACATGATGATGTTTTATAATTCCGCAACAATAGAATTTAAAATTACCGATCTTATTTTCTATAGCGCAAGATTTTTATGCTGTACAAACATCGAACGCCATTGTAGAAGAACTTTTCTCGCCTGCAAAAAACACAAGTATCGATATACGCATCGATCTTGGTGCAGAAAAAATATCCTATTTTTATTTTTTTCAGAAAAATTTAGCATTATTAAAATCATGTGATGAAAAAATTTGATGAAGTTGATACAACTGACACGAAAAGAAAGATGGTTGAACAGTCATCTTCTACAATGTCCTGTCTAAACTAAATAACAATCTATTACCCCAACAGCAAAAAGACGTTTAGAATGAGTAACGAAGATGATATTGTTCTTTGTGATCATGACCATGAAGAGGATAAGGAAATGATGAAGTAGCTCTTTTTTAGAACTTGCAATATAAGTATTTCATATGAACATATTGTATGTTAGCGTTTCAACTCATTGTTTGACTTTTTCTTTTACTTTTTGAAGCAGCTACTTATTTGATGAAGTAATAAACACGAAGAGTCCCGAAGATAAAATGCAGAAATTTCTAAAAAAAACTCAATTACTCGGTATTTTGTGTGTTATGATAAAATCGTCGATTCCTAGAAAAAATTTCAGAAACCGAAAAAGGAACCGCTTTTTTTCGATTTTGCTAACCGGAACCGACGGTTCCAGATAATTTTAGGAACCGCAGGGCTCTAGGTATAATACAGAAAATTTGTTTTACTATTGAAATAAACACTCTGATTTCTGTAGAAAAATTCTGTTTCAAAGAAAAAGCATGAAGATCAATTCAAAAACAAAACAGATTCAAAATTATTCTAAAATTATCATCAGCAGAGTTTTTTCTTAAAATTAAAATATGCAAAATAGTTTTCGAATTATAAACTAATTTAGTATCATTATGTACCGTCACAAGAATACACTTCAACAATTTCTGTAACACATTGTTGCATAATCAATTCATTGTTTTAATACTTTTATCTTGTTCTGTTCGTCACGCTTTCAGGGTTTGGGTGTAGTTGTGGATATATTTCCTTTCATTCACTCACACACCCACACACTACCATGGGAAGCTTTTCTCATTGGCACATCTCTAAATTGAATTTATTATAAGTCTATGGGTTTTAGAAAAAACAGTTTTTTTCCCAATCGTTTGACAGCAAGTGCTCATCACCTGGATTTGGATCTATTTACATTTTTCTGCATACACGAGAGCCAGTATGAAATTTTTAAAAAATCGTCCTCTATGTTAGAAAGGTTTGTATATAAATGCTTATATCCTCCATAATTTTATGCTCAACCGTTAATGCATGATAATTAATTCCATTCCATTGTTACTTATCGTTAACTATCTTTATTTATTTGTAATTGACTTATTTTTCTTCGTCTCTCTCGTTATTTACATCGCGTGCACTAGCACTTCATTTTTCTTTTCTATATATTTATATAATTCTTTCGTCCAGAGAAGAAATGACAGCTGAAAGACATAGAATTAGAAAGCAGCTGTTATTCTTTTTATTCTTTATTGTAACAATGTCTGTTAACCCTAGGAAGAACAATAAACTTACATATTAAAAAAAAACAATTCAGGCGTCAAAATATATATTACTGACGATGAGAGAATGTGATTGATTTGCCTTCAAATAGTGAACCATCCAAGGAGATAAGAAACCACGATAAAATTGACTTAGAAAGGAAAGTAGTATTTTTAGAAAGTCTAAGAGCAAATTTACATTGAACGAGAAGTGTGTATTTGAAGATCATGACATACCAAGATTTTAGAATTAACTATTAATTATGATTAAATATTCTTCGATAGAGTAATACACTCGTATTTTGACATTGAAAATAATTTCGAAATTATGTATACATTATTATCCACTGCATTATCACAGGAAAGAAAAAATAACAAAAATGCAAAAAAAAACGTACAGTGGTCATTGATTTGTACTGAAAAATGAATTCAGCCTACCAAGCGCTTTTCTATTGAGTCATACATATATAGAGATACAGTTTTCACGGGTTATCTTCTACTAGTAAAAGAATTTTGGGAGCACACTTTCCTGATATATTTGTAGGACAAAAATACTGAAAAAGTTGAAAAAAATTTTTTTTTGTTAACTACTTTTTTAGTAATCAAGAGCTCATTAGGTGATGTTTTTACTTGAGAATCTTGTTCTATGATAATGCATTTAATAGATCTAATCAAGATACATTAAATCATACTGAAAAAGTGGAGTGTTCAATAGCAAAATATGTTATCGTGAAGTGTTAAATCAAATTCTTCAAAATTTTTGTCAAATTTATAACATAACATCTGAGGATAGTTTCAAAGATCTCTTTATATTCCTTGATAGGATTTTCAGAAAGAGTTAAAAATTGGAATTTAAGAATAAATTTTCGCAGGCTTTCAAATGATATAACTTACTTCATTAAAAAACTTTCGTATACCGTCGTTGGTCCGTGCTTTCATAGATCCTTTCTTAATCTTTCTTGATTCTGAGAGAATTTGTTATATATTTAATTAATTAAAACGACATGTAAAACACAAAATAACTGAGTGATTCGACTAGGAAGAGTTTAAAGATGAGTTAGACTTTGAATAAAGATAATGTAAAATAACGACCGGAAACTCATTCTTGAAAACTTCTTCACGGTGATATGCATCCATTCAATTAATTAGAACACCGTCAACTACTACCAAACGTTCATTAGCAATGCTCGTATTATGAAATTATGAGTTTTGCTGCCTTTTCTTTTTTACATATATACTTTCGGTTTCCATCTGCTATTGAAAGCTTTCTTGATTGGTCAAAAATTTACTTTCATTTTTACATACGTGTTCTTCTGTCAACAGTAGTGTAAATTTCTTTCTCCATTTATTTTTATAGTCACTTGGAATTTTTTCATTATATCAGCATAGAAATGGCATGGAATTTATTGAACAAAGTGCGACAGTTTTTGTTCGAACTGAACCTTTTCAAAACAGATTCAATCGATGAACGTCATATTCATCGAGAACGCCTGACAACACGAATCTATATCTTGTCTTTGATCGGTCTTATTATTATTGTCGGTATTCGTTGTGCATTGGTTGTTAGAACAGAAAACAAGATAGAATATTCACCCTCACAATCGAAGTTTACCTACTTGATACGGCGCTATCCGGATACTCTAAAATGTCCATGTTCAAAGATTGCGATCGCCTATGAAACATTCGTCAAGATTCATGCCAGCTTTCATCAAGTATGTTCGAGTGATTTTATCACACAAGCATGGATTGATTCGATATTTCCAAAAGTAAACACTTTCTTACCAGCTGACTATGACATTGGACGTTATCTGAGCTTTTTCTGGCAAGTCGTAGGAGGTTTTTGCTATGTTAGCAATAGCACATGGATCGATGCTATGACACGTTTTGGTGCATCATATCACGTCAGTCCGATGGCAACTGTTGAAGAAGTCATTCGGGTTCAAGCACAAGAAGCTCTTATCAATAGTATTTCATTGACTCAAACACTTTTGGTTCGTAACTTACATGCTATTCATCGCGCAATAACTAGTAATCAATTCATATCTGCTTTAGCTACTAACTTTTACTTAACGTATCCGTCACAAGATTTAGGCGATCAAAATGTTCTAAAAATGCTCCCAAGAGAGTACAATGGCTGCTCTTGCTTGGCTAGTAATGGTTGTCCACATCCAGTTCTAGTCAATAATAATGATCACAATTTGGTAACAGTACCAGGATTGACTGCTGACTGTTTGATTGTCGATGCCACGCTCGCTTCAACATTCGAGTGCTATTATGATCCAGCATGTTTTGCTCTTTTACATAAAGAGTCCATTACACAAATGAAATTATTATCAAACAGTTCCGACAAATACTTTCGTATGAATATGACGGTGCAAATGCTTCTTGAGAAGCTAATGATTGATGAGCTGACCAGTGAAATCATCTTCGATTCGTTTTACCAGCAATGCAACCCTATCCATTGTTCTTATACGTACATGCATCGATTTTCTCCACTTTTCATTATTACCACAATCATTGGCATGTTTGGAGTTCTCTCATTAGTTCTGAGATATCTTTCTCCTTTAATTGAACGAGTTATCTTTTATTGCTTTAATAAGTGTTCAAGATCAGCGGAGATTTCCCCGCATGAGATACATTCTCAACAACATTTATGTAAGTTAAAAGTGGCAGAGGCGTCATCCATATTTTTTGCCATTTCTATAGCATTGTCCCATCAAAAAAAAATCTGCAATGTTTCTAACAGATATAGATATCGATGAATAAATGAACAGTTATGCTAAGCACACATTTAAGCAATCTTCTTTTAACATTAGATACTTGAATTGTATTAAGTAAAAAAAAAATAGTTTCACTCGAGAATGCGGTTATCTCGAGAAATGACGTTTGATTGAGTTAGAATCATTTTTTTATATTAGAATAGTGCCCCCTTATGCTGGACTTTCTAGTTTTTGATGTGTAAAAACTATTAAATTTCTGACATATTAGTCAATGTATTGTCACTAAGTTTCCAATGATTGGAACATTCAATTTAAGGTCTCTATGAGGAAAATTTAGACCTGAGAAGGCTCTCATCTCTTGTTTGTAATCTCAGAAGTGAGTCATTTGTAGTGATCATCAATGAGAAGAATAAAATACAGTTTAAGAGCATCTGAAAGATGTCTTCTGGTCTTTCATTTCTTGATATCTTCAAACGATAAAATGGATGTAAATAGAAGCATTGTAGATTACACATCTATCCACATTAAAGAGAACAACTAATCGTTTTCTACACTCATCTCGAAATTTTTTGTAATCATCAGTGAATCATATAAACGATGGTCGGTTATGGCAACTTTCTAAGAAGGGAATCCATCGTGGCTGCTTGGAAAATTTCGCCATCCAAGACTACTTTTACACGTACTCTATCGCAGTTGTTCATTTGTGAAATATAATTGTTGATTAATACATAAAAACACAAATAGAAAAAGAAACGTACCTTTGCTTGTGCTAATCCTTCTCACGTATGTATTCGACTAATTAGAACTTGCCATTGACTGAGATCAACACAAAGGAAGTCTTAACATAAAAGATACATCATTCGGTCATTGGTACTCGTTAAACTTGCTTGCATCGTTAGAAGTTCTTCGAAGGTGCCAACGATATTGAAATTTAAGAAAACAACTGACGCTTTTTGCAACGTTTCTTAATAAATGAGTTAAGAACTATGAACGGTGATCTATTGCTTGAATCGATTTATACATATCAGAGTCTGTTTTAGCTAACAATGATTATACTTTTCTCTGTTTGTAGTGTGGACGATCTGTAGTCGCGTTCAAAATATTCTAATCAACATTCCTACAACCTTGATAACTCTAAATCTTTTTCAAGAGAAAGTACTACGAACATCAACGAATACGTATCGTGAACGTCTTCTAACACGATTGTTTATTCTCATACTTTTTTTAAGCGTGATTACTATTGGTTCTTACATATTTGCATCCGACGAACATCAAATTGTCATGATTGAAAGTCCATCACTGGCTACATATGAGGAACTGTATGATAAACATTCATCCACAATAGAATGCCCATGTTCACGATTGTCAGTTCCTTATGGCACATTTTTAAATGTGACATTTGTCTTACATCAAGTGTGTTCAAGTGATTTTGTCTCACCGCTATGGCTCAACTATCTTACATTATTCAATCCGAATCGTGTACCACTGTGGACGCAGACAGGTTTTTCACGCGATTTTCGTACGTTTGGTGCATTATATTTTCAATTTCTCGAGAGTTTTTGTTCTCTGGTTCAACGAGCCATTGCAGAGGGGCAGAGAACATTCAGTTCTACAAAACTGATCAATCGCCAGCTTCTACCGCGATCACTTTTTGTGTTGCAAACTGAAGCTATGGTCAAGTCCTTTGTCAGTAGACAACGCAATGAATTTGTATCCTTATTAAACTGGATTGAAGTTGCTGGCATACTTAGTCAGTTTCTATCTGGCACGAACATGAATTTTCGAATTTTAATCGGTGATGGCAATCAAGTGGAGATTTATGATAGTGTATATCAGCATGAAACCCAAGTAACTTCCACATCCATGCTTGTTTCTGCAAATTGTTCATGCGCTTTTGATACTGATTTTTGTTTTATAAAGCCTCTTATTTATACAAATGGGACAAATGTACTCGATTTTGTTCAAGTTTTCGACAAGCTTCACATTAGTTGCGTACCGTGGCTTGGATTTCTCAATTCAGAGATTAGCTGGTGGTATAACATGAGTTACATTCAAAATATTTTAGAAACATATGGTATGGCTATTAATTCTCAACCTCCACCTGATATAAAAGCACTCAATCGATCAGTGCCCACACGATTTTCAAATGGAACTACGAGTGATTTGATCCGTGAAATATTCTTGGAAACAGTAATAAACAATGAAACACACTTCAATCTTTTCTATGATCAATGTGCCCCTATCACCTGTTCATACAGAATTACAAGACGGCGTGACTTTATCGTAGGTGTTCTATTACTTATAAATGTATGTGGTGGACTTAATCGAGGTCTTCGAATTCTTTTACCACTTATTTGCAGCATCATTTTCTTTTGCATTGATAAATGGAAAAAGTGGAAAGTCATTTGTGGTATGTTAAACTTTGTAGTAAACATATTTATTCGTTTTTAAAAGATTCGCTTAGGACTATTCAAAAGTAGTGGCAGTGGTATTTTAATTTTTTATAAAAAGCTTGAAGAAACTTATTCTCTATATGAGCTGATAGTAAAAACGACGATCTATATTTTTGTTCGCTTACATCATTTCTCGAGTAATATTATAACCATAAAATTTCGATAACATCCATCTTTCTGTCATATGCGACGTTCATACTAATGGCTATTTAAAAAAAGATGGCGTGGATATATTTTGAATAACTTTCGATAGAAATAAGATAGAGCGCTGCGAATTTCATTGTTCGAAAGAGAAGACAAAGATGCATCGAATCGTAAATCATACTTTTTTTTGACATGATTATTTTAAAGGTTTTCAATCGATCTTTTTGACAAAAAACCTACCCCGTGAGAATTTCACAGGAAAGTTTTAACTGTTACGAGTATTTTCAAATCGTCAAGGGGCGGCCTACAAAACTGCACAATTTTCTGATATTTAGAATTAATCATTCAATAGTTACAGATATTCTAGTCGAAGCTCTAAGTGATTTTTGTAGCGACTTCTGTAAAAAAAATAGGTTTTGCTATTCCAGTTTTGATAAAAAAACATTTTTTTCCCCACTCAGAAAATTGATTAAATAAACTTTAAACCACATATTAGTAAAACATATGATATCCAATTCGATGCATTTTTATCTTCTCTTTTGAAAGATCAAAGCCGAAGGTCTCTATTTCTTTTCTATCGGAAGCTATGCAAAAAATATCCACTCGGCCTTTTAAAAAGACATAAGTATAACCGTCACATATAATAAAAAAAACAGGTGTCATCGAAATTTTATTATTATGATATTACTTGAGGAATAGTATAATATTACAGAAAAATAGAACGTTGTTTTTATTATCAATCCATATAGAGAATACATTTTTTCGAGCTTTTTATAAGAAATTATAATATTACTGTCACTGCTTTTGAATAGCTCTAAGTATATTAAAGAAATATATCCAACAGAATCTTAACACAAAATGATTATTCAGAGGGCACCGCATAATCCAACACCAAAATAAATCCTGTATTTATGAGTGTTGTTTTATTTCATGACTGCTTTCTTGAGCTATGCAACGTCGTCTGTAGGTTGATTTTTATCCATTGTAATCACTGCATCCAATAAGAAAGCAATATTGTGCTCATGTCAGGTAAGTGAGTTACGTTTGGTTCTGACCGCAAAAATCTGGAAAATAGTAGGAATTCGGAAGCAGGAATCTGGGGATTGGATCCAGTGGCCGAATTTATCCAATTCCAGTCGGAACCAACCATAACTGGAGAAAGTCGACAACTGGATAAAATCACCAGATTCCTGCTTCTAACTTCCTGCCATTTAACGGACTTTTCTGGCTGAAAACGGCGTTTTTCCTGCTAGTTCCCATCGGAAATCAACGGATCCTGGCGATGAAATCATTCATTTGGGGGTTTGAACAGGTGAAATTATGAAGTTGTTGTAGAGGTGGAAGCAAGAAAAATATTGTTCACTTTAAATGATTGACCTTCACTCATTTTAATTGAAATTACAATGTGAAATGATATTCCCCCTTACGTTAGGAAACTCCTTCTCACGCTTCAAAGCAACCGGAGTCTTTTAATACATCGAAGTGTACACACTTACCTAAAGCATCTTTTAATTTGACTTTTTTGGCAAAATTAACCAAATTTTTCAAAGTCCACTTGGCTATTTCATATTAGTGTTTTTCAGAAATATCACATGGTAAATACTGATTTGTAGAATCCTATACTCGCGAGTTATAATTTTCGCATGGCTCACGTTTTCCTTGTGCACTGCTTCTTTTTGTGGAACTGACATCTATTTTCGAAGAAATTAGTGAGTGTAAGTTTCAAGTCGAAGTTTTGTGGCCTTCCCCATCCTCATTACAGTTCTTAGCAACCAGAGTTAAAAACTATTAACCGAAGTTTTGCTCCCCGATTTCCTCATTGGAGACCTTAGCAACCAGGAGCAACAGGCGTCAGACTCTTTTCAGAGTCTCTTAGCAACGGGAAAGAGTGAGAAATCGTATTAACGAGATGATGTAGACTGTTCTAGAACACTCGAAAGTCTTTCGTTAAATTTAAATGGGTACAATACATTGATAACTATTTTGTAAATAGTACAGTTTCTGACTTTTGCGCAGATAAAAATTTATTTTTCAGGGTGTCAAGAATAATGAGTAGTAATGCATTGATTTGCCAGTCGCCATATGATCAGCATAGATAATATCAGCTAATCGAGTTATAACTTTAGGGAATAATGAATATCAGTGTTTATGAGCTTATCGAAATATATAATAGTGCGTTGAGACCTACTGTAAATATAATGAATATCTGCATCGGGCCTATAGGCCAGTTCAATCAATGTTTAGAATAATAATAGTATTAAATTAAGAAAAACAGACTATGAAAAAGAAAAAAACATGCGAATAGCAGCAAAGGCAAACATAAAATAGAGCGCCACTAAAAAAGAAGAAAAAATTCTCTTCGAAAGGCAGAAATAAATAAGAGATAAATAAGAGATAATTTTTTTGGCGATCAATTATGCTCAGAAAACAACTATAGTCTGTTAGAGGTTTCTCACGTTACGTATTTTATTCCCTAGACTGAAAGAATAGAGTCTAGAAACGGAAATGCATCTGTATCTGTCTGTAACACACATATCACGTGATTGATATGGTATAAAGGGCCATGCGTCTTAGCTATGGTACGAAGGACTATCATATAAAGAAGTGGTACAAAAGACGAGACTGTACAAATGTAAAACGGGTTTGCTGCGGTTATAAGTCTTTTGATTTATTGACGGAAGTGCAAAAGTGAAAATCTTATGTTAGTAAAGGTCCAAATAGCTTCTCATAGGAATTTCGAAAGTTTATCTGTCGAACAGCTAGCTGCATGCTTCTTTTATCATTATTATTTTTCTATTTTGTTCTCATTTTACTTAACTATCATTGTTTTTATATGCAACTCAATATAAATATGTACTCCGTCAGTTCAGGGTCAAATCAATCGATTCTCGATGATCGTTACTTGTATTAGTATGATGAGGCTAAAGAAAACATGTTAATTTCACATTTCAACTCCAAAGGGGCTGCGCTGACAATTTCTAATTGCTGTAAATACGATACTTCTCTCCTTAGATTGTTTCGAAAGATTGATGTTTTGTTAACATTAATGGCAGCAGTAACCATGAAAGCCCAGTATACATTTATGAGGCTTACCAGCTAAAATACAAAATTCTGCGTCTAAAGTTCCGAAACATTCGAAAGTAGCAATAACCATTCATACAAATTAGTATTGAGATCAATTATTAGATCAGCTGGCATAGATCACTTATCATTGAAGTGACAAGTCATTTTGTTTGACCGACATTCGCGTTAAATTTAAAGTTTCAGTTTTTATTTTCAGAAAACAATAGCCTTTTCAACAAAATTTCGTTAAGGCTTGATACATTAATCACTTCTGAACACTTTCCGAACGTCGATCAGTGTATAATAAACTGTATCAAAGTATCCAGATACTTAAACATTTTCCAAACCAATATAATCTTAAAATAAGAGTTCTTCAATAACTCAGCAATCTCTTTAGAGTTCAGTTTTTCAAGTGAATTCTTGTAAAGCTGGACATCAGCTATAAAATTCATTAAAAAGTCAGTCCATCTGCTCAAAAACCCTTTTTCCAAAGAGTAAATTCTCCAGAACGAGAAAAAAGACTGTTCCTAAGCTACAAGTCGTTCAATTTCGAGTGCTTCTGCCACATTTTCCAATCAGAGATGGCATGATAAGCACTTTTTTCATCAAAACGCTTCAGAGTTTCGACTAAATGTATTAGAAGCCGCTATGGCTGAATGGTTAAGGTGTTCGAACCTGGGCGCCAGCAGACATAAAATAACCTTGGACAAGTTACTAACGGCTGTTTGTCTCGGATCGCCCATCCGATAGCACGCTGACTACGTGGGACATACACAAAAAGCCCTTGTGGCTAGTATGTGGTTAGTCAGTATACATGGGGAGCTTAAGTGATTAGGCGGGAGAAACTCTGAGTCAGGCTGACCTTCTGTCAAGAGCTGTAGCTATTAATAGCTGTAGGAAATCATTGGGCCTTCGAAACTGTCCTTGGACAGCACCCTATACTGAAAGATAGCCGAAAGGCAAGGGTGTTCTTCTACTTCTTAAATTTATTAGCCTTTCTGAAAACATTTTTAAAGTGTTCTCGCAAATTGTGACAGAAATAAGTACGTAGATGTTCTGAGATGCGGAAGTGGTTCTTCTCTTCGTCGACTGTCACGTCCGCATGCAAACCTACATTCACGCTCACTCCGTTAGCTCGTGCACTTCCTGGTTCAATGTTGCTCAGTGATTTTTGGAAGCGTAACTATGTGTCAATATTAAACGGGACTTATCGTCGTTATCTTTTAGAGTCACCTACGAATAGAACTCGTTGTAAATATTTACCAACTAAGATCATTGAATCAATAAAGGCTATAAACCTGTTTAAAACGAATTCCACTGATTCAGTCAGCGTACAAAAACAAGAAGTATACACGCGAGTCTATCTGGTTCTTCTCATCAGCTGTCTTGCAGTATTTGTTTTCTATTCGTCTTTTTTCGATCGCATCATCTCCAAAACGCATTTACAGCCATCTATTACCAAGTGTGAAAATTTAATTAATCTTCATCCTGATAGTATTGATTGTCCATGTACAACCTTATCAATACCGTACAAGGCATTTATCAGTGAGTTCAGTGTCAAAACATATCACCAAGCGTGCATCAGCGACATTATTCGCACAGTTGTGACATGGCATACTGACCATCTTGATAGAGAGCAATTTGGTAACCAAATTAGCTTCAAGTCGTGGATGTTTATCTTCGTTGACGGGCTAAATCGATTGTGCCAACTAGCAAAGAATGGTGTTAATAAGAGTATTAGTGCATTTTTGGATTCAAGTATGCTCAATTACCAATTACTAACACGCGCTCAGTTTTATAACGAAATGAATATGACTTTAAAACGTGTACAGATGGCAACACTCATTTTATTTGCTCGAACACTGGATCTTGTTCGTGCAACTACTCAAGGAAATGCATTGATAGGTGTATTTTCATCGAATTGGAACTTTGTTGTCTCCGAAAATAACACACGCAATAATGCTACTTTTCTAATGGTACCTATCATCCATAATCAGAATGATCATAATGTAACATGTTCTTGTGCTACTTCAAGATCTTGTTCTGTGCCAGCTACAATGGATGACTCTCAGTCTACAACGGATTATACAATCAAAGGTTTGGTTTTTGGATGCTTCCTGCTTGAGACAATTCTGCGCTCATCTTTGTTGTGTTTCTACTCACAAACGTGTATAAAAGAATACCGGGATGCACTAGACGTAAATCAAGACTGGAATAAACTGCAATGTAGTGATCAGAAATGTAGTTCTTTGGTTTTGAATGCTACATTGACACAATTTAACGTGGATGATACGATCGAGACGATGGCTTACAACATGTTCATTGAATCTTGGACAAGCAGTGCGTCCTATGAGATGTTTTTCAACGCCTGCAGTCCGAAACAATGCATTTACACATATCATTATCGATTTGATTTTCTGGACATATTGACCACTATTTTGAGTGTATTTGCTGGTCTAAGTACTGGACTAAGATTCGTAGTGCCTCGTCTGGTTAAAATAATCGCGAAAATCAAAATTCCATTTCGTGTAACACCGTTGTAATAATCCTTGTAACATATTGTGCTATTCTAAACAATCATCAAGAAACATTCCACGCTTTTGTGTTTATGTTGTAATAATTAAAATTTTGCATGACGAATTTCTAAATATTTTCTTGAATTGCCGTGCTGATGCATATAACCATTGTTATTGTGATAAATTTGTAATAAATACTATTATAAGCAATTATACGATATGCTTTCGTCGACAAACAAAATTCATTCGAGAAATAAACGAGTACGACTCAATGAGGGTGTGGTTGTGGGTTTGCGTGTCTCTATAGAGTCCAATAACTCGTACGTCAACACCCACTTGAAAAAAGAAGCAAGAACTAAAAGGGTATGGACAATAGAATAAAAACACCGACACTCACACCGAAAACCATACCCTTCATATTTCCCTGACCCATTATCGAGCCCTTGACCTATCAGAAAGTGAGAATCGGAGGGCTCTGCTTTAAATTTCGATATCCTCGACAACCCCAAATCGATATCGTCGAAATGCCTATTAGACGGCCACTTAAGCATGATATCTTCACTATGAACCCTTAAGAACGCCTAATTTTTAGGAGTTATTCCGGTAATAATAGAATACAGTTTGAGCCTTCAACAAAAGGTTCTGAACTGTCTTTTTCTTTTCTTCTTCTTACTGTTTAATCAAGGTACTTATGCTTATTACTTTAACAAGCTGCTGTTGGACTAGTGTGCACATTTCAATAGTAATTTAGTTTTCTATTTGTGATTAAAAAGTTAGTGAATTCAGATACTTTTTCTGGGTTAAAAACAACGAGTTCATTCAATTTAAGTCTTGTTATAACTAAAATATAGAGATGTTAATTTGTATATAAATTATGTAATAAAAAGTTTGATTTCAAATATATTTAAACTACTTTTATTCTCAGTATAAACTTATCAATAAACTTAAATATTGACAAGTTAATCTATTTCGAATTGAAATTTTTAATAATTTAATAAATTTCAAATTTGAACCATTTGAACTTTGTCATTTATTAAAAAAAAAGTTCAAAAAATTGATTCTGAATTTTGTTTTCGTAAGTTAATCGAGAATATATTTTATATTTTACTTAGGCCATGGAAAGAATTCAAATGTAAAGATTATTAAACTATCGCCAATGTAAAGTTAAAATAAAATAAACTGTCAATAGTTTGGGTTTATTTTGAAGTTTAAACTATGAATAAAAATGCGTCTCTTAAATTTATTTTAAATTAACAGAAAAAGATGTACAGTGTTTGATTTATGAATAGAGTTTTTGATAAGACGAAAAATCAAGTAGAATATATATATGAAATTTTTCATTTCTTTATTTAGGGCGTGGGTATGGGCAGATGTGTGGGTGCGGGTATGAATGGAGGGAAGATCTAGAATTCCACATCCATCCCACACCCACCCATACTCACACCCCACACCCTCACACCTACACCCATATCCTTGATTTAGAGATCCAAATCAAAAAACTAAACAGTGATCTATTTTATTTACATCTTAGACATAAACACGATCAATCCATGCTCCTAAAGACGATGTTTGAGAGTTTCTCAACACACAACATGACTCCAATCGTTTCTCATCTTCTCTTCAGCAAGTTATGAACCATCTCTTACCAGTGAAAAACACATGAGATCATGTGACAAGAATTAGACGAATCATTAGATTAAAATCAATTGAAAAACATTGAAAAAACGACACCAATCAAAAATAATCTATTCAAAAACGATAAATTTCATCGATTATTTCGATTATATTCGATTTCTACTCACTTTAAATTTCACGACCTAAATAGATTATAATAAATGAGACTCGCTTAAAATTAATTCAAAATTTTCTCATCAACGAAAATCGGTTTTAACTAAGTTTTTGAAACAAAACTCTAAATGATTTCAAGAATACAGTGATCATCTTGCTCATGCACAAAAGAAATTGACCGTTGGCATGGGTGATAAACATTACCAATGAATAAAAAAAATATTAGAAAAAGCACCGAAACTAAAATTTTCGATCGTTTTCATTTGTTTTCAAATGAACTGTGTCTTATATAGCTAATAAAAAACTAATAATAAGAGCAGCATGTGTGTGTTTTCTTTTTTTTATTAATATATGAAAATTCAAACGTTGTATTTGATCGAATAAAATAAAAATAAAAGAGAATAAAAGAACGACAAAACACATATATATAAATATATATATGTATATGTATAGTTATTTTATGCATCATGAAAGAATAGAATGCACATATATCCGCGAACGGATAATGTTATTGCGCAATTCGAATTATTTTCTATTCTAGTAAATGTTATTTGATGTAAACAAATGCCCGGGCCGTTTTCGCCACCCGTTGGTGGGCCCGTTGCACAACCGGATGCGTCAGAGAGATTCGATCCTGTCGCTTATGAAAAAAAAATGTGACCATAGTTAGGACGCATTTTCTGAGGCGTCAATGATGACACTCAGTTTTTTTAAATATTATGTATTATCGATATCTTTATCTGTATGATTATTATTTTTTATCAGAAAGTTTTATACTGGATTTTTATGCAGCAGAAGTTGATAACAAAACAATCTAAATTAGTGAAAGCTGTAGCACAATATATATATATTAGATTCGGTCATAGTTCTTGTGCAATGGATAGAGTCTTTTGCTTAGTATATAAATAGTTAGATATATTCATATAATAGATAAAGAAAAAATTCGAAATTTTTTCATAAGTTTCTGTTTATTCTTTTCGATCGAGTATGATACTAAGATGAAAATTTACTGTTTTGGAAATCTGAACTTGTCTCATTATTTGAATTGAAAAACATCAATAATACACTTTTCTTCATGTAGTTATGATA